>JAODTR010028373.1:0-22433 GCA_025399935.1 Amblyopsis rosae
AATGAACACACAGAGTGAGAGAGAGAGAGAGAGAGAGAGAGAGAGAGAGAGAGAGAGAGAGAGAGAGAGAGAGGGAGAGAGAGAGAGAATCGCAAGTGTTTGGATGTTTGTTTGTTTTTTCCTCTCTCATGTCACTGGGAATTTCCACAGTCATTCCAGCAACACCCAGAGCTGCGCCCTCACTATTTCTCGATGATTCTCATTCTTTCTCTGTTTTTCTAAACCTCCCTCGTTCTCCATCTGTCACTCGTATGTTTTTTTTTGTGGTGCGACATTGTGAAAAGGGGAGAAATGTACAGGCTCATGTGAGAGAAAACAGACGGACTACGGACACACACGCATACACCATGCAACCGACAACATCGACATCAAATACACAGCCTGGACGTTGGAAAAGGTCGCCACGGCAGCCTCACATGCGTGTGCTTGACCGTGTGTTCCTACTGTTGGTTTGCTGTGACAAAACATAACGTCCTCCCACTTCCTGCTGTATATAATCAAACATCATTTCCTGTTCCTGTATCAGCAATAACATCAGCAGCATTGCTCACAAACTCTGACCTTTGACCTTAAATTGTCCTTTGTACTGTACACTTTCTCCTCTTTGTTGGAACTGTAAATTACTTTGTAATTACTTAATAGGAAAACTGTAATATATTATTTGACCTACGATCATGATTATGATTATTATTTTATATCATTAGCAGCGATTATGATTCAAGCAGGAGTCTGACACAGAGTTCTAAGCATGAATAAGAGAAGCAGGGAAAACATTGTCATGTTCCACAGACATGATTGCTACACTGGTTCAACCCCCCTCCCCATTTCTGTAAAATTCCACATTCTGGCAGCAGCCGGCCAGCCGAGTTGACACCGTTACGGTAGTGTGCAGCTTTGTCCATCTCAGACAGAGGCATGGGCACAGAGCTGGAGGGCTCCTGCTGCAGGAATGCGTATTCAACAAGTAGCCTACCAAAGCCTGGCACGTCCGTTCATTAGAGCAGAGGCTGTAGCCCAGGCTAGAGTCCTCTAGAGTGTCACTACTAGAAAGATGAGACGGTAGAGACAAGAGAAAGGCCTACGTCTACTACTACTACAAGCAATATACTACTACTGACTGACTGGTCTGGTCTGGGTCTGAGCTCAGCTGAAAAAAGCGTGTTTGGTCATGGCAAGGCCTCGCAAAATGCTCTTGGCTTTGGCAATTAAGCCCAAGTGTTTGTGTGTGTGTGTGTGTGTGTGTGTGTGTGTGTGTGTGTGTGTGTGTGTGTGTGTGTGTGTGTGTGAGAGAGAGAGAGTTTGTGTGAGAGTGTGTGCTCAAAATGCTTTGAAGGCAATGATACTGTAGATTAGATATTAGGTGCACAGATTCTGGGTAATGTATTTGAACCAGACCAGTTGTTTTGTAAATAAATACAGAGGCTTCTGTGTATTTGATGGCCATGCCAATGGCCTTTCAGCATGGAAAAAATAATATATTATCAGCTATATGATAAGGAAAAACATTCAGATAACTGGACCATGGCTTCTCACAACTAGCCTACAGATTACAAATCAGAATCAAAATCAGTTCATTAATAATTTTCACTGAATTATGAAGTCGACAGCACAAATGTAAAAAAAATTAAAATAAAGTATTGTGTCTCTATATAAGGTAATGAAGGAAACCTAGAAACAATATTGATCATTGCTGGCCTGCACCTTAGCTTTTAATATATTGAATAAATGGTGCCACAGTTTCTGTGGAACAGGAATGGACTTTATCTAAACTATAAAAAAACAACTTCTCTCTCTCACAAACACACAGACCTAAATCTCCAAAAATCACACACATACTTACAGTTCAGTCATGCACACTGTTTCACTTTTATTCTTTTATTGAGCCATGCATGAGTACAAATGCACACACACAGGAATGCATGCTTCCACTGGAACAAATTCAAAAAATGACCTAAAAATGACCTTAAAGCTATTTAAACAAAAACTTTTAGATTAACTTAGGTGTTTGACACACTCGCACTGTAAGACACATTTTGCATTAACAATGTAGGGTGATTCTGCAAGCACACACACACACACAGACACACAGACACACACACACACACACACACACAGAAATTGAGAAGGGTCATATATGGGGAAATCTCATCTCAATGTCAATGCTGCAAGAAGCAGTACACTATATGTATGCCTATACATGTATACATCCCCAGTTATTAGAGTTCTATACAACCGCAATAAACCCACAACGACTGGGAAATATAGCCTATGCCCCACTGCACCATGGCACAGTGTGTGTGTGTGTGTGTGTCTGTCCATAACCGTGCACCAAGCACTGTCTATACACACTGTATGTATATTAATTCATGTATGCATGCAGATGTATATATATGTTTGTGCTATTGCTCCAAGCTAAACGTATGTTACACTCTGTCCGTGTGTGTGTGTGTGTGTGTGTGTGTGTGTGTGTGTGTGTGTGTGGTTCCCAGGCACACTGCAGCTCATCCCTCTCCTAAAAGCATTTTATGGGTGTCTGAGCGGCCACAGGGCTGCAATGAAGGGGGACAGACGTGAGCGAGCGCAGAAATTGACGCAGCTCCGTGGCTGTATACAGATGTAGGAGGCTATGTTCATGGGTGTGCCTGTGGGGCTGCCTGTCTCGGGCCTATGCTGGCCTCCAGTGATGTGGAAGGGCATTTTTACCCTCAAATGGGTCACCAGGGAGAACACACTCACACGTGAAATAGCATAAAAGATCTGTCTCACACACACACACACAGCAGTGATGCTTTTTAAGCTTTTACTACAAGTGAGGGGGTGTGTGAATAGGGCGACATGCAACATGACGTGGAAAAAGGGAAAATCTTTGTTGACCATTTCGATGTTATGGGGGTGTGCATGTGTGTGGGTGTGTGAGAAGAGAGTGTGTTTGTGTGTGGCTGTGTATGTACAGTATGTGCGTGTGTGTGTGTGTGTGTGTGTGTGTGTGTATGTGTTTTATGTCACAATGAATGGACTCTATATTGTGCAATATCCTTGCCCTCTTTGGACAACATTCGTTGACATAAATTCTGGCAGCTGTTTGCAGACTGACACATCTTACTGTTTTTTTATATAATAGAAATATTGAATCCTCATATTTGTGCATCCTGGCCTACATTTACCAGGAGGTTAAAGCACGGACCAAATGGCTGCCAATGACAGGCTATACAGGCTATGCAAAATATTTTGTATTTTATATTTTGCTTAAACAAATGCAATAACGAAGACGTGACAAATGTATGAAACGTGTGCATACATCCGCAGTAGGCTATACCGTAGACGTGGGTCAACTAGACTTAAACTCTATTAGTGAATGTCAAAGAGCAGTGTCGTTTTCTACCGGGCCTCACAATGGGCTACTGACAAAGTAGAAAATATGTCAACTGTGCATCGGTAAGTAATGTAGTTTTTCCACACAAAAAAAGTAGTCTCGACGAGGGAATGGCCGCGAAAACAGCGAATGCATCCCCGGTCTCTGTTAGCGTCTGCGCGGAACGGTGCGAGAGTAGATTACTACGAGTGGCGCTACACAATGTCAAAGGAGTATTATGACTCGAGGCAGTCTGTCTGCTATGCTTATGGTGTTCAACAGCGAAAACAAACAACCGGTTTCGAGTGACGACTGGCCAAACTAAAAGGGCCTAATTATTCCTCATAATAGCCTGCGTTTGATAGCCTATCACATTTATTACATCGACGATCACATATTAGGCTATCATAGACTACACGTCAGTCTAAATGTTTTTTAAGGTATCGGTGTGAAACAATTCAAGGCGATAAAAAAAGTTGAAAAAAGAATGTATAGCTTTCATTTTAATAATCCGCTCTAGTAAGCAGGCAGGCAAGTCGTAGTGATAGTAATGGTTGTAGTAGTCGTCGTACTACGCAGCGTTGGTAAACTGGTACCAGCATAATGACACCGTAAGGAGACAGTCTGGACACAAAGAAATGGGACGTTTTGTTCTAGTGTTGTCTTTCATTTCCCACAATACATTTTACAATCAATGGGCCGTTATTAGTAAACAATAGCTTCGCGAGGAGGTGATGCTGCAAAGGGGTCGATTATTTGGTCGATTATATGTAAACTGACAAAAAGTGTATTACGTGAGGTACAACATGTCAATGGTAATTAAGGAATGCGTAGGCATGCCTTGCTGGTCCAGCAGTCCTTGCAGTAAAACATTTGACAAAGTTTTAGGCTTTGCACCCACTCCTCCCTTTCTCTCGTCTCTTCCTTGGACTTGACACTCGTTTATTTGCACGCTACCGTATCAGACGGACAGAGCAACCGCCCGTTGACATTTTATATAATGAAGAGTACACTTCCATGAAATGTATAATCTGAGATAAATTAGCTTCACTTTGTTGATAACTTAGTTTCAACTCACCCCGACTGGACGTTGCACTTCGCAGACAAAGATTTATGCTCCTATTTTGCAGAGGAGGGCGCGTGCACAACACCGGGCAACGTCCATTGGCTGTCGCCGACAACTGTGCGGTCCAGACTCGGAATTTACTTTCCCTGCGCAAAACATGTCTTTTTCCCACATCAACTCAAACAAGGATAAAAAACTATCAGCCTCTTTTCCACTACAGTCACAAAATGGTGAATGAACCAGTAACAGCTGGGCAAGCTGACCAATCAGGACCCGCTGACAGGTACAGTAGCCTATCCGCGTGAAAGATGCGAATAAATGGGCGTGGCGTGCTGTCAATGTACATTTGACTGACAGGACAATCTACCGAATGGTGGATAGTTGATGGGCCAAACCGGCACCCTGTCCCAAACTTTACAGTATCCAATAAGAGCACTGGGAACCATAGGAACAGTATGTGGGCGGGCTAAAAGGAGGGGCCAAGACTGTGACGCCCAATGGAAAGGCACAAATGCCCCCTCCCTTCTTAGGAGTATGTTTACCATAATTGACAGCACAAGTGCTATCCTTGGGCAGTGATAATGTATGGCTATTCCTTGACATATTATTAATTGATACAACCAGGAGTAAAACATCAGGTCGAGTCCTACTAGCATGTAAATATTCTAATTTCCTTGATGGCCAAGCAGTGAAATTAAAACGTTTTTAGTTTCTGCAAATCACTATAAACAAGAACGACACGAGCATGACAAACAAAATGTGGATATATTTATTTTACAAAGTTTGTTTCATTGGTACCGTAGGCTACTCCTGAACGATGCAGTTGAGGGATCTGTCTCCATTCCAACTGCTCTCCCTCTTTTTTCTCTCTCAGCAACAGACCTTCACTTCATGGCTTACAACCAATCATGGCGTTGCATTTCCTTCACTCTGACGTTGGTAATTACTCTTACCCGCCCCTTTAATAGAAAGTGAACGGGTCCAATAGGCTGACGTCACTTCATCGACAGACGATTGGGCAGGTGTAAGATGTATTCCAGCCAATAGCCGAACGTGGTTATGATGTCACCAAGAGTGTTGCCACCAGCTGGACCAAGGGGGCGTGGCCTGGCGTAAACTCGGCTAACCCCGTGTGTGCGCTGCAAGTTGTGGGAGAAAAACCGATGTGCCATGCATGCACCGTGAAAGGCATAGTAGCAGCACTATTAAGACATTAAGAGAGAGATAGAGAGAGAGAGGGGATATATGTTTTAGCATGTAACACCTATCAGCCCTATCAGCCCTGAGCCCATGACACTTGTGAGATGATACAACACTAAAATCAGATTTTTCAGGGTTGCTTAGAAATGTCTTGTAGGCTGTGTATGATTTGACACTGGAAATAAAACAATAGCATATGCACATGCCATCAAAAGAGTGCCAAAATACTAAACATTACATAATGCCGCCTCGGTTGTAGCAGACGGCCAGACTCATGGTGAGACAGACAGGATCCAACAAAGATAAAGTCGGTGCACCCCCTGTCGGCCTAATGCTGATATTCACTTCCCAGAAAAGCAGGAAGATGTACTGTATGTCGAATTGAAAAAAACCTGTGCAATGAAAATTACATGTTATGTGCAATACTTAGGCTTACATGAAGCTATTCAGTTTTGTCTACATGTGTAACCTATCTTATTTTGAATTTAGAAAATTGAGAGCAAAAGAGGCAGATCGCGTGAGAGAGAGGGAATAATGGGAATAGTGCAGCTAGATCCGTGTAAAAGATGGATTAGGCTGACACCTACCGGCAATATTACTGCACTGCATTTTCATACATATATTTTTTTTCCTTACGTTTCGAAACCTACTAAACCTGCTATCGATAGGATTCGAGTTTTTACAACTAGAGATATGTATGATAGAATCAAAGTACGATATAAAAAGTCAACAAACCCAGCCACTCTAATCAAGTCATTTGGAGCCGGTTTGCCTGCCATTAAAAATGTACATGTGAATTACGACATAGATTCCTTGAACAAATCAGAGAATACAGGTCCTGATTGGTAAGAGTATTTCAGCTGCCAAAATTGTAATTTATTTATATAAATGGAAGGCCAGTCAAGCATTTTCTCAGAGCATTTGAATCACTGATATCTGACTGATGTAATTGCCTGATCATTTCTAAGAACTTACACTATATATATATAGCTCAAAAATCATACATACAGTACTATTAAGTAATTACTTATGTAATTGTTGTAAACGGTACAGATTTTCTACACAGCATATATGGATCAAGATACTGTGCAGGTATAATGTATTACCTCAAACCAAATTGACCTCATTGAAACATATAGCCATTATCTATCCCATGGCGTGTCTTACTCCCAGTCAGTGAGTAATACATCTTAGAACTGGTTTCCCACACCAGCTGGGAATAAGAATGACATGTTGTCGCCCTTTCAGTTCATGATCTGAGTGGATGCAGATGTTGGGCTATTGTGATAGCACACATGAAGAATTGCTATCGAAAAGAAAATTGAAAAGAATGCAGAATTTGTTATGTGAGTAGGTCTTTATACATGTTTGTGCATGTTCAGTGTACATTAATGCATATACATGTGTGAATCTGCTTTTGTGTTGTTAGTAAATGTGTACTTTGTTCGTGGGGGGGTGGGGGTAATCTTTTACTAAACATTGCCAGTGTGTGAAAGACTGCAGATTATGTAAAATATGTATGATGTCTGTACATACTGTATATACACATACTGTTGAGGTATCGTGTGGTAAGACAGGGTTCCTGAGACAAATTGTGTGTCACATAATATCATACATTTATTCATTCTCGGACAAACGTCTGTTTTGTCTAGTATATTGTAGGCTACATTCCATAGATTTGTATGAATTTGCATTAGTCAGAGCAGGTCATTAAATCTTATCCTGCATTCAGGACAGTAAACATTTAATTTACATTCAGTTAATGTAAATGGCAGTGCGTTATCATCACCTCTGGTTCCATAACTAATAACAAAGAATTAGTTAGTGCTTTGCTGCTGTAGACTGTTGTGTTTCAGATGTACACATATGTACGCATACACGCACACATATACAATGCTACAACGTGTTCTTGTATGTACATCAAGTAAACACTGCCAGGCCCATGAAAGCAGTGGAAGAATGTTGCGAACATCTTGCAGGTAACATGTTGTTCAGTAATGTAGCGTCACTGAATGTAGCAAACGTTCTCTCTACTGAACACACCCATATTGATGACATACAATACAAAATGGCACTCTAGTTCCCCCTCTTGGTGGGAAAAAGCTGTTAGATTACAAAGAGTGAACCTCCACCCCCATACTCACAGCCAGTGTCTCGTTATCCAGTGGCCCCTTTCTCAGCTCTTTCACCCACTACCCATGGGAGCCTGACCTCTGACATTCACCTTTAACCCCCTTCTCGCTGAATTCACCAGTGGCTTGTCAATCACACACTGAATACCCACCCGGCCCCGCCCCCCTCTGGGTTCTGCTGTCAAGCTTGCTTCAGGTACAGACAGCAGCTGAAGGAAGCAAGCAGGGCTGGAAAAATGTATGAGGGCCCATAAAGGGGGTAGGGGTGAAAGGAACAGGCCAGACATAAACACACGATGATAGAGAACAGAGAAACATCCATGGAAATTGATGACCTGGACTCCTCTAGCGAGCATGTAACGTTTTCTTAGTGAGACACAGCTGAAACTGTAGAATTTAAAGAAGACCATTCTAAACATTCCTCTAAAGATTCCTCTTCTTTTGTTTATAAACCAGATAAGGAACCAACTCTGGAATGTCTATCAGCTTGCTACAGCCGCACACAGTAGCATAACCCTTGACCCTTGACCTCAACGCCTCAGCCAAGGCCATTCCTGCTCTGAACCCTCAACCCCTGAATCTGAAGAAGCTCCAGCATGCATGCAAAAAGAACCAAATAAAATGATGATAAACAGAACACCAGTTTATAGTCTGTACCCTCATAAAACACATGCACAAGTCACCAGGGTAATAAAACATGAATCAACAAGTTTTCTTTAGTGTGTAGTTTCAAACATGGCCTCACCTGACAAACAAATGCAATCTAGTTACCATGGTAATGCAGTCTTCACAAAGAGCCTTGGGGTTTTGAAACACCAATCACAGATGCCACCATTCGTTGCTATTTTTGGACACTACTGTATACTTTGCAGCTTTGTTCTGACAAAGCTTGTGGAAAAATCAGCCCTCTATGCTTTGCACCCCATGCGTAATTCACTATGATCAAATACCTCTATAGGCTATGACAGGCTACGGAGGTCCAGTCTGAATGTGTTACTTAATGGAGCTTTCAGTAAGACTTTGTTTCTGCCGTTCTGACCTCGGGCTTCCAATAGAGGTGCTGCATTCTTGTTGGGGGACTCGCTGCATATTGAGTGTCAGCATGGGTCAAGCCTGCGCCTGCAATATCTGCATGTTTTACTGGAGTGTGCTGTAGGTGTGACTGAGCCAATATGCAGTCATGCGTAAACACAGTGTTTTTAAATGTTCTCTCTCTCTCTCTCTCTCGCTCTCTCTCTCTCTCTCTCTCCCTCTCTCACACACACTCACAAACTGGCACACGCACACGCATACACACACGCACACAAACTGGTGTGCACGAGCACACACACACACACACACACACACACACACACACACACATTACAACAACAATACATTTAAATATGTTATAATGTGCTGCATATGAATACAGTATACATATATTATACATCATTTTATATATTTGTATTATAACAATTATAACCCAATGAGTGTTCTCATTGTAAATCACAACTAATAACAAACATATAAACTGACACCACTATGTAATATACATCACATAATGATCAGCTGGTCAGCAAATCTGGTCTTGAATCTGTGTTGCCCTTGAGTCTACTGTATCAATACAACAAAGATCTCACTTTAGAGAAACACCACAGTACAATACGGGAAAGGGCCAACTGACACACGAGGCATAGCTTGAAGTACAGTAGGCCCCTGTGTATTCTTTGCACCGTGTGTCACAGTAACACTATACCACAGCTGCTCCTTGGGGGGGTGTCATGGAGTGTCTGTTCTCACGGACAGGAGCCTGCGTGACACACATTCCTACCTTTATAAGAGTTGTTGCAGCCAACGTGGCTGCTTATACACGTAATGATACATTTGTTTTGTACACTAAAAACACTGAGTTTCCTGTCAGCTTCATTCATATTACTCCACATTTAAAAGCATACAAAGCTAAGAAAGAAAGCACATTATAATAATATGCAGTAACGTATTTCTACCAGTAGGCGGAGACACCCATTACAAAAAAAGCTTACAGGTACAGGTAGACCCAAGACAGGTGGTTGAAATCCTTTTTTTAAGATGTAATAGGTAATTGGTTTTCATTCAGTTGGGTGAATATATTTTATGTATTTATAATACAAATAGTTCCCTTTCATTTGTCAACCGAGGCCAAGACTTAATTAGTCTGAAGCAAGTCTGTATGGCTACATATCCCAGGGTCGAGTAGGTCGAGGAGAGAACAAAGGTGTCAAAGATCCAAAGAGAAAAAGGAAACGCAGTTACATCAGGATGTCTTGACAAACCGCAATGCATTGTGCTTGTTTGATGTTTGATGTGAAACGCCGTTCTCTTTCCGTATTCCCGTATGTCTTGTGCACATATTCTGTGTATAGCGGAAGATGCGGTTATATAAGTCACTGTACGTTAACTTGTGTAAGTGCATACTCTGTGCAGTTGCAGTTACTATTGGATGTGCGCTGTGTGCATGATGCATCGTTTTGTGGTTGCGGGTAGATTGTACACACTAGCAGCTCATTGTAGGTTTCTGCGAAAGCAGGCAGTGGGTTTAAGGCGACGGAGCAGCAAAGTGGTGAAGGTGAGAGCGCACAGCGGTTCCTGTGGCGTCGACTTCCTCCTTCCTCAGCTGTGAATGGAACACCTGGATGAAGCTGAGTGTCAACCTAGGGGGGTAGGAATCTATGCATCTCAAGATGCATAGGCCTACACAATCACAATCTCTCTCTCTCTCTCTCTCTCTCTCTCTCTCTCTCACACACACACACACACACACGTCACCTGATATACTTGCACTCTGATCTACATCAAAGCTAAGTCAGGTAAAGCAGGTTATGAACACACGAGCAAATACAGAGCAAATAGTATCTTTTTTATTTTTTGCACTATAAAAGTAAAATAATAACAATAATACAATAATAATTGTTTAGTCTGATACAGTGTGTATGCTAACAGTTTAGTTAGTAGTTTAGTAGTGTAGTTTAGTGGCATTGTGTGGCAGTCTAGTGTAGCGACCCTCACCCACAAAGGCCTAAGCGGGATTTAAAACATAACGTAACCATGTGGTGACGTAACATACACGTGTCATATGTCATGTGACTCCGTAGAATTATCTGCATAAATCGACCACACCAAGGGCAAAGTGCTTGTCCTAATATGTTCTCATAGCATAAAACCTTATACACCGTTGCATTAGCACAGCTGTGTTGCATTAGCAGTAATGTTTGTGCACCTGATATTCAGGCCAAGCACTAACTGCGCCCTTGTTGGAAAAAAGCCGATAGGCTGACTGTCCTTATTAAGATGGAGCAATATCCTTCTAAACCTTTTGTCCATTAAAGGACTCACTGTACACATGGTATTATTTACATGTATTCATAATGAACATTGTGTGCAATCTCATACTACTGAACCACTGGTGCTTGATGTTTAAGTATTTATGTTAAATAAAATGTGCTTCATGGTTTATGTTATGTTTTTGTTTTAAAGTAAATCAGTATATAAAAGCAATAGCTGTCAAAAAAAGGTACAACTATTAGAATGTATATTTTGTGGGGGTAGACCCTTTAGTTACTCTGTGATGAAACTGCCTATCAGACATGGTTACCACTGCTAGGAATGGTTTATCCCTCTTCTCAACCAGTGTGTGTGTGTGCGCAGACACATCAACAAATACAAATCTACTTAGTTTGACTGTGTTATTAACATAATTCAACAAACAATTGGGTTTTAACCAGTTTTAATGAACCCTGATTACAATGTAATTACAAGTTTGAAAAAAAAGAGAAATGAACACATAAGAATTAAAGTAGAGAAATTCAATGTTACAACATGGTATTTACTCTCATCTCTCCGTCTGTTATGTAACTGCTCGAGAAGATGGGGCAGAGAAATTTTAACAAGGAGGAAAGGAGAGATTGCGATAGACCTTTACATAGTAAGACAATACATTTTTTTCATCTTTCAAATAACCCCCCAAAATTGTAAAATAATAATAATATTAATAATAATAATATTAATAATAATAATAATAATAATAAAAGATCAAGCCAAAGAGAGAAAAACATTAAAAAAAATTAAAATACATGAAAAAAATAAAAAGAGAAAACATTCCCCTCAGCAGACCCCAAGTTAAATCTTCCTTCAGCCCCTCAGTTCACCCTTGTCAGAATTTATAGTACACATTTCTGCTATCTTACACTTGTAATAACTACTACAAAAATGGCCTGTAAGGGGTGTGGTCTCCAAAAGCCTCTGGTAGGAACTGGGGTGTACGCAATGCAACACCCCCCCACCCCCCAGCAGGGGATGCAGAGAGTAATGTAGAGAGGGGAAGGAGGGCATTTCTGCAACCAGAACAATAATTATGACCATAACAACAATAATAATAATAATAATAATAATAATAATAATAATAATAATATTTGACAGCAATATTGACATAAGAGAAATCAATGTCTAATAGAGAAAGCTTAGTTATCTGGGGGTGTGGGGTGCAGTTCAATTCAACAGGCTCCCATCGCCCTCCGCTGTCATGATTGAGTTAGATCACACTGAGATAGAGGTGAAAGGATGAAACACAAACGAGAGAGAGAGAGAGAGAGAGAGAGAGAGAGAGAGAGAGAGAGAGAGAGAGAGAGAGAGAGAGAGAGAAAAGGCAGGATGGTGCCTCATCCGTTGCTTAGATATGAAGAGTATTAATAAGGCAGTTGTCAGTTCAAATACAGACACAGGAATTGTCGTGGGTGAGCGAGTGGGGTGCGCGCGCGCGTGTGTGTGATACGCTCCCATCACAGACCACAGGAGTATAATCGATTGTGCTCGGCCACACAGGCGGCCTAGGGGCCAACTATCCCATGGTGCCCTGCTAGATGTATCCAATAACAGGCACGTGAGTGGCTGTTGACTGAAGATCACCGTCATACAGTTAACCAATCGGACGCCTGTTTGACCGGGCTACTGAGACGGAACGCTCCGGCATATGAGAACATCAAAGGAGCACCGTCACAATCCATGTGTTCAACATTGGGAGATGAGGAATCTGTGCACGCACGTGTATGCGTGTGTGTGTGTGTGTGTGTGTGTGTGTGCATAGCTTGAGGAGAGGGTATTTGGGGTCAGGCCACACATGTCAATACAGCTATATTTCCAGACCCCTTTACAGTAATGATTAACCCCTTATCCTGCTGGGAGCCTAATCCAGTGCTGCTGTGTGTTGTGCAGTGTTAGGCTAGCTGGCCTAAGAGAAACGACAGTAACAGCCTGTGAGCTAATGTGGGGTTCACCCACACAGACGAGGCTTGGAGAGGTGGCCGGATGCCAGGCCAAAGTGTCAAAGGAATGCCCGGAGAGTCCGGCGTGTGCTGACAGGCAACAGCCCAGTGGGGTGCGTTAACAGGGCAGTTACGCACGGTGAAAGCACTCGTATGAATCCGCCTGCACTGCGGTCAGGCTGCACTGTGGTGCACGGCTCGTTTCCCTGCCAACAACCGGGATGAAACAAGGCCCGCCCCTGAACCCCCTCCACTTGGGGTGCCCCCGCCCACCTCCTAATGAGAGCCAAGAAGCAGTTCATTTACGTGGCACTTTCTGGCCAATCTAAATAATCCACTTAGAGGGGAAAAAAAGCATCCTGATTCAGTCAATATCATTAAAATGCTATGGTTCATATTTTAAAATCTCACTTTTTAATTATTTCATATAGAATATATAAAGATATAGTTTGTACGTAGGTGTATTAGAGCTCAGTCTGGACTTTGTACATGCTATAAAAACAAGGCATAGAGAGGTGTGTGTGTGTGTGTGTCAGTCAGGTCTATGATGCCCCTTGTCTCTGGAACTACAAGGTCTTGTAGTTCACACTACAGGCTGGCAAAAACTACAAATCCCACTGTTCCTCTCTCAAGCTTAATGTCCAGAAACAGACGGAGCTAAAAAGGCAGTGTTGTGCATGTGAGAGTGTGTACAACTGCTGGTTTAGTTAACACTATCAGGACTATGATTGTTAGAACAGCTCAAGCTGGTAAACGAGACCTCGTTGTCATTGGGTTGTTAGCCTAGGTTCTAGCTAGCAGGCTAGCCTAACAAGCTGGCAGTTAATGGTTCCCCGACCTCACATCCCTGTGGCTCTCCCACTGCGTGTTCCCCACATTCCCTGTCTATTTGCAAACTGTCCCGCTCTCCTGTGGCTCCACACAGGTGGTCCACGAGAGACAGTGGGCAGAGAGAGAAAAGAGATAGCAGTCAAAAGCTCTGAGAGAAGTGTGCCAGAGGCATGTCTGAGTGTGTGTGTGTGTGTGTGTGAGTCGCTTGCTTTGTGTCCATGTACAGAGCCTTCACGGCGCCAGTTCACCTTCGACGTTAGCCGGGTCTTCGCCTCGTTAGCGAGCGTGCGTGTCCGTCCGAGAACCGCGTGGTTTGGCTTCCCTGAGTGGAGCGGGCCAGTTGTCCGGTCAGAACAGCAGTTTTCAGCTGGTACCAGCCAACGGCCTCCTACCCCCCCCCTTTGGTGTCGGAGCAAATCCATCTCCAAATTCATACTGTCGTCTTGCTATTGATTCTGTGCTGTCTGCGTTTCAGATACAGGCACTTGTCAGAGCCCCGTCATCTGTATAGAAAGACTGCCGTGTATGTGTGTGTGTGTGTGTGTGTGGAATCACTTGACTTCAACCCCGGGGGCAGCGTGGATGTGGAACTGCACTGACTGAGGTGGGTCCAGAAGTCCAGTTCTTCACCCATTTAAATAACGGTTCCTGGCTCACTCTGAGAGCCCTCCTTTCCTAAAACCTATTTGACCTTCCATAGGCCAGTCCCAGTCTAGGATCTCAGAGGAGGAGGGTCTTCCAGATGGAGCTAGGCTGCGGTTTCGAGTGTGCGTGTGTGTGTGAACTACAGAAGATTCATTTACATGATGGTGCGCCACGTCGGCTGGCACGGCAACATTAGTGTTGTGTGTGTGTGTGTGCGCCATCAGCAGTCCTTGTTCTCCAGAGACAGCTGTGCGGTGGCACGGTGCAGCTCGGCGCTCTCCCTCCTGTGGGCAGTGGCCGGCGTGGCCGGCGTGGGGGGGCTGTCCCCCTCCCCGGGGCAGCCGTTCTCCCGGGCCTCCAGGCCTCCGTTCCGCACCTTCTTGTCGTCGCACTCGTCCTGCGACGACGCCTCCATGCGCTGGTCCTCGCTCCAGCGCCTCTTGAAGCGCAGCTTGAGGGGGATGCACCTGGCCTCCCCCGCCTCCCCCGGCTCCCCCGGCTCGCTCTTCAGGGCGGGGGGCGGCGCTGTGGCGGCGACGGCGCGGTGCCCGTGGGAGAGGGCGTGCGGCGGGGCCGAGAAGGGCAGCAGGCCCGGCGGGGGCGGGGCGGGAGCCTTGAACACGTCCTCCTCGTCCAGGTCCTCGTCGGGGGGGTGGTGGGGGCCGGCCGAGCCGTTGGCCAGCGGGTGGGGGTTGTAGTGGTGGGGGAGGGGGTGGCGGGGGGAGAAGAGGCCCAGGTCGTCGTCTCGCTCGTCCGGGTCCTCCTCGCTGATGTCCGTCACCTCCACCTCCTCCTCAGACTCCATGTCTGAGATGGGCTCCACCTGCATGGACGCCAGAGGCAGAGGTTAGCACTGACGTCTGTCAAAATAACACCTTCGTTTGGGATTCATTTTCGAAGAAATAACACGACAAAAAATTATGTGCGCAGACTAATCTCACCGATAGCTCCGCCCCCTTAGTTACTTTTGCTACAGCTGTGGTCAACATAGGCAAATGAAAAACTGGGCAGTCGATGGGCTGCGCCTTCCGATGTGAAATGCATATGCTGTCTTGTTGAAAGTGGCCAGTGCAGAACTCTGTTTCCTGGTTGTAGTGAGCGTGTGAGCTATTGTTGGTCACGTTAAGTGGCTTTGACAAGCGCGGTTGTTGTTTTGTGATGGGATAATGTGTAGGGGGCAGTAGAAAGGATAGGAACATTGTACAAACCAGCTGGTTACATAGATTTCTATGGTTAGACACCACAATAACCAAACTCTCCTCCATTCCATCCTGCCTCGCTAACAAAACTACATCCAATGGCAGCGCTGCGTGGCCAAACACACACACGCGTCTAGGGATGAATATGAATATTTGTCACAAGTGACTTGACAAAAGCTGTCTAGCTCACTTGTGCAGTCTTATTGCATTGATAAACACTAACTTATTTATTAGCCTGCATCTATCCAGTCAATCAGTACCATGGCTAAAGGCTCGGCTTGCCCATTGTGTCCCCCGAATAAAAATTATTAATCAAATATGTTGAAATACTGGTTTCGAAACTAAATTAATAACACAAAAAAGATAAGCATGTGTGTCATAATACATGTAAGATAAAGTGATTCCAGTATGTTTTAGTGCCATTTTAAAATAATCGTGATAATATTGTTTATCGCAATAATTTTGGTCTGGATATAAAATGTTTATATCGTCAATTTTGAGCATGTGCGATCGTCTATGGTGAGCGCACTGTTGCTGCGGCTAATCCACACAGCATAGTTGAGAACGCTTCTGACATGGACATATTCCACTTGGACACTAACTATTGTTGTTGTCTAACTAAGAGGCTGGACAGAACACTACATGTGGAGACAGAAGGACGTGATTTCGTATAGATAAATATTGTCTAATGCCAAAGTCAAAACATGAGTGCAGTGTTGAACTGTCATTGCCTTTACTTATGGTCACAGAAAATGGAGCAAAAGGCAAATATTATTCATGCCAAAATTAGATTAATTAGATTCATGGTTTTTAAATCGCTTGACAGCACTAATTTAAATACCCACTACACCAGCATTGCATAACACATATGTGGAGTATGCTGGGAATTAATGGTCGCTTCAGTCTTTAAGTCTAAAGTGTTTTCTTGGCTGTAGTTGGTACTACGCAATAGACAACATACTCATAATTCATCGAAGAAAAACGGTAGCAGGAGTGCCTCAGGTATTCCAGAGGGAAACACAATAATCCACAGGTGCTCTTGTAAGGGAGCAGCACACCAAAAAAACAACAAAGTATAACCACAAAGGGTTTCCAGTGTTTATACAAATCCAAAACACCAAGTGGATTTTTTGTCAAATCGCGTCAGTGTTTGTCATGTTCTCATGAGCTCATACAATAAAGGCTTTCACGAGCGCCTTGTGTTTTGGATTTGCACAACCACTGGATACCCTTGTGTGGTTATACTGTTCAGTAGTCACTCTGGAATAGTGGCAGGGCGAGCCAGACAATGAGAGAGAGAGATATTTGCACATGTCGACATGCTGCTTGCTTTGTGTCACCTTGATCTTTGGCAGGCCGGTGCTGTTGAGCGACTGTGTAGACGAGGAGTTGGACCTGAGCCCCGAGCCGGAGGCGGAGCTCAGGTCACTGCCGTAGGACACGGAGGAGCCCAGGCCGGAGCCGGAGGACAGGGAGCCCTGCCTGGGGTTGGCCTGGCCGTCCCGCTGCTTGCGGCCCAGCGGCGGAGGCTGCAGCTTGAACTTGAAGGGGTGGGGCGGCTCCTCGGCCAGGTGCAGCGGGTGGTGCAGCGGGTGGTGGTGGTGGTGGTGGTGGGGGTGGGGGTGGGCCGAGTGCGGGTGGTGGTGGGAGGCGGCGGCGGCGTGCGCCAGGGGCTGGTGGTGGTGCCGCTCCCCCTTGTGGGGCTGGGGGATGACGATGTGGGGGTAGTGCAGGAAGGCGCGCGGGCTCAGGTGGTAGTTGTACACGGACTGGGTGTGCGCCTGCAGGTAGCGCTTCATGTCCTCGGGGTTGAAGGAGAAGTGGGAGCCCAGCATGGGGGAGGACATGGTGGGGGACGGCGTGTACGCCAGGTGGGAAGACGGCGTCATGGACAGCGCCGGGGAGAGGGGCGGAGCTAGGAGGCCGCCGCCCCCGCCGGCCCCGGGCCCGGGCAGGGGCGACACGGGGAAGGGGGACAGGGGCTCGGGGTGGCCCCGGTGGGGCCCGCCCCGAGGGGGGTTCCCCGCCCCGCCGTACATCCGGAACAGAGACTCGTGGGACACGCGCGGGTGGATGATGCTCCTGTAGCCCCCTCCTCCTCCCCCTCCTCCTCCCCCTCCCCTCTCGCCCCGCTCCTCGGCGCCGCCCACGCTGCCCTCCTCCACCTCAGAGTTGACCGAGGTGCCGTCGCTGCAGTCGCTGACGGAGCCACGGGCCATGCGGCGCGCCACCGCGCTGAACACACCCCCACCCGGGCTGCGCAGCTCCTCGCTGGGAGACAGCACCTCCGACGGCGTGGTCGGCGGGAAGCGGAAGTGGGTGCTGGCACCGCTGGGGACGGGCGGGGCGCTCTGAGGAACACCGCTGCCTGGAGGACACACACACACACACACACAGACAGACAGGCAGACACAGACAGACAGACAGGCAGGCAGACAGGGGTGGAGGGTTCAGCGTTTGCACTGCTCGCCCCCTACTGTAATTTGACTAATCCTATATAGAGCATCATAAGAAATTGCACTTTGCTTTGCATTTCTCTAGTATTTTATTTGTCTTTTATATTATGTAGCTCAGTGCTATAACTGAAGATTAACTGAAGACTTTAAATGGCTCTGAAAGCAGCATACTAGTTTAACCCACTAGTATTTATAATATCGAGGACTAGCGAGAATCACAATGTAGACTAATCTCAACACACACATTTATATTACAAAAACTAATAACCAAAACCTTACGGAGCGAAAACAGTCAATGTTTTGAAGCTTAGTGCAGTTTTTAGTTTGAAGGAATGTTAGTGTTTTGAACATTTTACAAGCTTACCAGCAGAGCCCATGTCGATGAAGGGGTAGTTGACCAGCACCAGCTTGTTGAAGTTGAACTTGTAGGTGAATCTCTTTCCTTTGGTCTTGTGGAGGATGCGCTTGTTGTAGTAGTACCTGCATGCACAAACACACTAGGTAAACACCTCACAACATCACATGCATTCTCTCTCTCACACACACACACGCAACAAACCTTCCGGTACAATGACATGTGGCTGCATGTTTAGGTAACACAAACACATACTGCACAATTTAGTAAAGAATGCTTCAGCAATAATGATTAGAGTGTGTCCAACTACTTAATGCTGTACTAACCCCAACTTATTCAACGTTGACTCCCCATCAACTCCATTCTATCAGAAAGATACAGCTACATTCTCTATGAAGGGATGGGTGTAAACTAATTTCTTGCAGCATTCCAGGCTGAGCGGGGTGAACAATACACTACATTTGTACTCTTGTGTTCACACACCACCAGCGATTCTGTAGCTCATCAGGCCGCTTTGTAGCCGCCACTTGTGGGTACGTCTGCCCTGTCGCTCACCGGGGTAGGCCAGCCTACTTTGTGCACTGTGTATCTGACTCGATACATGCTAAACGTACTACAATCTATATAGACGTGTTATTTTGCAATACTGTGGCGTTAATAAGACGGCAGGTGATCCAGAAGTTGCTGGTTCAAAGTGTCGAGGTGTCCTTGAGCAAGACACCTAGCCCTAACTGCTCCAGTTGGTCAGGTGGCGCCTATCATGGCAGCCATCTCCATCGGTGTATGAATGTGTGAATGTGAGGCTATACTGTACAGCGAGTGGCCAGAAGGTTAGAAAAGAGCTACATACATGCAGTCCATTTATAATACATAGGTTCTATTTCTATGGCACTGACTGACTTTGCTGTGGGTGTGAGAATATTCTGATGCATTTATTTAATAGTGGCAATAATTACGCCTAAAACTGAACATTATAATTACTACTAGTCAATATTGTTCACACAACCACACATAAAAAATAAAAACAAAATATTGTGATCTCTAAAATGTATTAAGCAGTATAATGTCTTTGATGTCAAAGGTCATTGTGGGCAGTGTATCTGTGATGCAGACTGTATGTGAGCAGGTGAACAATAAAGAGATCAGCCTGCATAGTGGATCACTAGGCCACCCTCAGCATAACGCGTGTGCAGCTTTGTGCCTGGGTCGATTGGTCCAGGTTGCAACATCACATCATCAGGTGTGCGCTAATCCCACTGCAGCCAACACACAGGAGGTGAAACACAAAAGGGTCTTTTAGGGCTAGCCTTTGTCGTGCTATGTAGCACTCCCCCATTCATTCCACTGAACGCGTCAATCTCTCTATGTGATGGCGAAGGCAAATCTGATCATTCAGCCATGGCTTTATCTGTTTATGTAATATGGCCGTTCTCTCGCTTTCTGCCTATAAGGCTCTGTTTTATGCAAACCTTTGTGCTGCCATGCTATGTATGCTATGTAAAATCTATCACTATTCCGGGCTCTATGGACCTTTGCATAACCTCTGGATCCCTGACCTATGCACAGGATACACCCAGAGGTGTGTGTGTGTCTACACATTTATAAAGGGTACTCCCCACCCACCCAGCTCTCTCTCACACACGTATGTGTTGCCAGAAGAATGTGCCTCTCTAAATGCCTGTGTGAGGCACCAACAACCCCTCACCCCCAACACACACACACACACCAAACCCCATCTATGTGCACAGATGTGTGTGTGTGTGTGCGCGCGCGCGCACTGGCAGTAGGACCCTGAATGTGTAGGTAAGGCTGTGTTTTGTGTGACTCACAGTACATCGGCTATCCTTACACTGTGTGGTAGTTATCTATAAGGGGGGTTGGGTGGGGGGGGGGGCGCTCTTATCGAGCTCATTACGCAGACTTCCACAACCACAGTGGGCTCTGTGTGCACACACTCTTTTCCACCAGGCCTGTCGTGCGTCCGATCATCCGTCCATCTAGCCATCCATCCATCCCCTCCGTACCCATTCATCCCTCACTCAGCTCTTCTTCATCCCGTAGGCCGCCGGGTAGATAGAGATAGAGAGAGAGAGAGAGAGAGAGAGAGAGAGAGAGAGAGAGAGAGAGAGAGAGAGGGGCGGAGGCAGGACAGGCCTACACTGTGTGCGCCTGACACACAGCAGCGTGTAATTTGTGCTTGACGAGAGGCACACAGCAGCCACCGAGAGAAAGATGGAAATGTGTCAACCATGTAAACACACAGATCTTGGGGTTTTACAATAGAGCGTCACAGTGTGCATCCGGAAGTACATGTCCCATTCATTTTATCCACTGACGGAAACTCCTTATAAAAGTGTTGTAAGCTTGGAAACAAGCCAAACAGCTACAAGGTTGTGAATCGATGGTATATGTGTGACGGTGGCCAGCAGGTAGCTGTGTGGTGTTAATCCTCACTCTCCGACACCTCATAGGACGCTCTGGCGACGCAGGTCAGGGCCCATGGGTTTTTGGCCTGCCTTGTAGGAGCGTCCGCTCTCTGCGTGGGAGATCGGGGTTCGATTCCCCCGAGGTGGACGGACGATCTCCGTCACATATGCTCTGGTAAAAGTCCGTATCATATCAACTTTGTTTTAAGATAAACATAAGATTTTTTCGCAATGTCACAGATAACTAATACAGTATATGGCTGGGCGACATATGTGCCTTTTTTCCATTTTGATTAAATATTTTTTGCTCCAAATCAAATTGTTTATGGTCACCATCATTCTCGTAGCTGGATGGCTTGGCTCCAGGCTTAAAAGTCTTTATACATAGACTTGACGAAAAGTCAATGGAGAAAATGAATGGGAAATGTACTTCCAGCACTAGAGCCACAAAAGTGGGTTGTCACTGTTACACTCTATACATGAAAATATTGTAAAACACAAATGCCTTCATTTTCAACAGTGGTTATAGTTGTTTATATGTATTTTTTTGCTTTAATGCCATGTCCAATTAACACGGGGTTGTGGGTCCAAAACTTTAAAAAGCAATGTTGGCTAACAACTGGGCTATTGTTTATTGGTAAAATTACTCATAGCATACATCTGCTGGAAAGCAATTAATTCCATAATTACATTTGGCTTTTGATCATATGTTTACATAATGTGCTTTACCCTTGCTCACAGCACAACCGCTACATGGAGAATAGTAAAACGCAGCTCAAGCTGCGTTTTAATCTCTCTCTCTCTCTCTCTCTCTCTCTCTCTCTCTCTCTCTCTCTCTCTCTCTGCAGACGGTCTTTGAAGAGCATTTGAACTCACTTCAAAAGAGAAGAAAGAGATTCTTTGAGCGCCTGTGCTTAGCTGCTTGCCGCACTCGCCTTGTGCAATGCACACCGACACACGCACGCACGCGCACACACACGCTTTACATCTGACTACCATCTCAGAATTGCCTCTAAACGCACACACACACACACACACACACACCAGTGCGTAAGTGCTTGGCTTTAGGACAGGCGAGCGCACACGTGCGCGCGTGCACACACACACACACACACACACACACACACACACACACACACACACACACTTAGAAGTACCTATGTTCAGCACCAGGTTAATCCAAGTTACCAGACATTCTGTAACAATTTCAGAATAGATTTCCAGGCAGCCTTCTGGGAAATGCAGTGTGGTCTTGTTAGTGTAGGCAAGAGAAGATCCCTGTTAGTTACCATCTACTAGTGTAGGCCAGAGAAGATCCCTGTTAGTTACCATCTACTAGTGTAGGCCAGAGAAGATCCCTGTTAGTTACCATCTGCTAGTGTAGGCCAGAGATGATGCCTGTTAGTTACCATCTGCTAGTGTAGGCCAGAGATGATCCCTGTTAGTTACCATCTGTTAGTGTAGGCCAGAGAAGATCCCTGTTAGTTACCAT
>JAODTR010028384.1:0-22431 GCA_025399935.1 Amblyopsis rosae
CTACCCCAGCACTAACCAGTATGAACCAGCCTGGACCAGCACTTCCCCAGCACTAACCAGTATGAACCAGCCTGGACCACCAGCTACCCCAGCACTAACAGTATGAACCAGTCTGGACCAACACTTCCCCAGCATTTACCAGTATGAACCAGCCTGGACCAGCACTTCCCCAGCATTAACCAGTATGAACCAGCCTGAACCACCATGGAATTCATGCTGGTTTATGCTTGATTTTTTTTTAGCAGGGATGTATTGCTTAAGGCATAGGCCTCAACACACATAGGCATGATTTAGCATATACTCTTCTGTTCTATTTTCTATGGGGGGAAGCACATGATATACACTATTTGTAATGTATTAACCCCTGAATTTTAATAGCTCATGCTCGTGTTCAAAACTTTCTGCATTTAAAACTTCTGTGTTTTGGGACAAACTATTTACAGTCTATTGCACATTTTGGCCATAACCTAATAAAACTACTACTGGAGATTGAGACTTTGTTAAAGTCAAAATCGCGGAATGTCGGCTTGGTCTATAGCGGGTGTTTTTTCTATTTTTATTTTCTGGTAGCACAACAATTCTTGCTAATAATAATACCCCCTACAGTAACATAATTGATGATTTTTGTAAATTAATTTGATATACAAAATATCTCACTAACAATTACTATAGGTTACTCTACCATCAGTGGAATATAATGAGAGTGGGTAAACTAAAAAATACATTTCAGAGTAATGTTGTTTTCAAGAGATTTGCGCACAAGAGCATTTCCTTTTGCTTAGACGCATGCAATTATGTTGCTGAGATGGCATATCAAATAGCTAATATGGTAGGCTACCTATTGTAGTACCAATATGGTACATCGGTAATTGGTACCTAAAACCAAATGTGCAGTATAATCCAGAACATCTGCAAGGTAATTCAGTTGCTTTATTGTGGTTACTGAAAGGCATTCCTGTTACTTTATCTGCTGTAACAACTGAGATGCAGCTATTTCTGTTCCAATTTCACTTCTGATTTAAGCCAGCAAATAGAGGAGGATTTATGCAAAATTTTCCATCTAATCTTTGGGCAAAGTGCAAAACGGCATTTCTAAAAAATATTTTCTAAAAGACATTTTGACAGCACTGTCATATTTGACCAACTGAAATGTTGTCAAAGTTGCAGATATTTCTGTATTGGTTTCATTTTTCACTCTAACTGGACTAGGGAAACTATGAAAAAGGCCCCTATATTTAACTGGCTACCTTATTGCCAATACAAATATAGACCTTTTCAAATACATAAGCTTTCCCTGTTTTCACCCCATACCAGACCAAAATGTAGGAATTTCATTTAAATTGATATTTCTGGTCTTTCCCAGCTCCCATGTGATAAAAACCCAGTCACACACACGATTAGGCAGGTTTCCAGTATCTGTCTGTGACTTTTCCTTTTTAAATTCCTTGCAAACAGGGCTGTGACAATGAAGAAGACACATTTGAGACACTGGAAAGGGATTTCCAGGGTGTCTTAAATGAGCTTGTGGAGGACAAATCCCGTCTGGAATATGAGAGGCTGCTCACTGCCCTGAAGAAGTCTCATGAGAATGAGAAGAGACTGACTTCCAAATGCTTAGAGCTGAATGCAGAAATTGTGACAGAGTCCACCAAAGTTGAGGGTGCATTGACACTCTCTCAGAAAGATCAAGTCAAAATCACCTCTCTCAAGAAGGTAAACCTATATCAGTGTATTTTTTTCAGTTTGACTCACAACCATCTCTTAAATCTTTATGTACTATGAACCACCTCTTTCAATAACACAGTTGGCTAGTACACCAATGACACATACAGTAGTGTGCACTGTCTATAAAATAAGAATGTATAAAAAATAGACTACAGTAACTTAGCTTAAGAAACCCCTCAGAGGCAGACCACTATCTGACCAGTATAGTCCACCCAATTTACAGAAAGAATAATACATTTATATACATTTATATTTGATTATATTTCATTCTTTATTTAAAATGTGTATGTTTAAGATTATTTAGTTACATAATTATTTTTGCTGAGGAATCTGAACTTTATTTCACAGGAACTAGATATGGCCAGAAAAATGATTGACACAGCTAAAGACAAAGAACAAAGAGCCCAGGAAGCCCTTCAAGATTTGGAAGAAGAAAACAAAAACTTAAAAAGCAAGCTTCAAGAAGACAAGTGAGTCTTTTCTGCCCCCCTGCCCCTCACGTACGGTGTTGATAGAAGTAACACGGTTGTGTTTTCTCAGACTTAAAGATGTGTTGAAGAGCAATGAGGCCTTGCTAGCTGAACGGGAGCAGTTGCTGACCACAAACGTCACTCTGAGAGAAGAACTGACCAAGACCATGACTTCTCTGCAGGAAATACAATCAGGGAAAGATCAGATAAAAGACAATGTGGGTGGTGGTGTCCGATTGTTTGCCGTAAATACCTTTCTGAACCCGCATAAATAGTAGCCTATATATCGCTATGGTAACAATAAGTTCGTTTGCATAAAACGGTATGAATGTTTTGTTCACATTTCACATTATAATTTCACAATATGACCAAATCTCTGCGTGTTTATAAGCATTTTGTCGAGCTGACTGGTAACCACTGGGTATAAATTATGTAGTATCTGCCCATGCGGGCAGATATTGCACTGTATACTGTAGTGTGTGCCTTACAGCGTCAGGTTTGGTCCTCACAATGGATCACATGCTCTTGGATAGCATGTGCGTGTGTGTGTGCTAAACATGAATCTTGTTGGATTAGTAGTTTTAATTATGTGATGCTACCAACCGCTAACCTGACGTGCCTGATGGATTGTTAGACACAAATCCATCTGGGGAGCCAACCATCTAAACTGGTTGAAAAGGGCAGGCACTTTGAAAAAATACTTGGTACAACGCTGATTGGTTAGTTCAGTCAAATAAAAAGCATTGATTGTGCTGTACAATGAAATGCAAAACAACATAATTTTACCACCAAAGAACAAAAAACACAAAAAGCAAAGGTTAACTCACAGTTTACAACTACTGAATCAACCTGTTTGCAGACTTGAATGCTAATGAGAACAGATAACGTTTTAATTCAGTTGCAAAGATCTCTTTGCTTCCCAGATTGATTGTCGTGGCTAAAACTGAAACGTTTCTGAAACCGTAAAGCAGCGGTCGGTCAGCCTCTCGAGACCCTGACCTCGCCAGGCTGACCGACCGCTGTTTTTTACAGAAGCTCCAATGGGGCTGACCTCTTGCACAGTCTCGCGTGGCCCCGGATTAGGCACAGGTCGCCGGACACAGCGACGCATCTTTCACGATCCCCGTCTTCCTTTTAACACCCAGCTGGAGCAGCAGCTGCAGGTTCGCCAGAACGAGATCTTCCGAGAGACCCGGAAGAGGGAAAAGCTGGAGAAGGAGGTGCAACAACTGCAGACAGAGAAGGAGGCCAGGATGGCTGAGATCAGTGCCCTGGCACAGCAGATCCAGCAAGATAAAGAGCACCAGCAGAAGATGGAACTAAAGCTCAAAGACCTAAGGGTAAGATAGTGGGACACGCATTCCCAATAATTGGAAGAAAGTGCTAAATGGTTCGCAGTCCTCTCTACTGTGCCGACCCCTTCCAAAGTTTCTAATCTCACACTGTGCTTTACTCTTCACGGTTTTGTTTTTGCACATTTGTGTTTCAAATATAAACAGGGGAGCTGAGGGGAAATATAAAAAATGAGTTCCAGAGGCTCTGTAGTGCAATGGCGGAGTGTACCCTTAAATTGACACATCGCAATAAGTCATCGGCTGGCGTTACACAACTCCCTTTAGCCATGTTGAAAGGGCCACACTTTCAAAGGGTATTAAAGCGACGCCATTTTGATTGAAGATAATGTCAGCGTACAAAGCGCCAGCCAGGTGCCGCAGCTGAACGCTGATTCACCCCCACGAGTCAGTCCACTGCCAGTAACTCCTCATTAAGTCGTTGCTTACTCTGGTCTGTTCACATGGCTAGTGTGTGGCGTGGCAGTGCCAAACTCACCCACTGCCAGCCACCAGGCAGATGCCCTGGACAGTGGTAAATACCGAGCTACTCCCGCGACACTTTGGCTGGTGCGACTATCAACATGCCACTTATAATAATAATAATAATAATAATAATAATAATAATACACTTTATGTATATATACCTTTTATACAGAATACTGTAAAACACTCAAAGTGCTGTACAATTGTAGAAATTTTAAAAACAAAGGCTGAAACGGTAAAATAATAAACAAATTAACAACAATACAAAAAAACGCCAAGGTTTAGAGCGCGGTTCTATTTCTTGGGCGTCAAGCAATAAACATGCATTGCATATCTGCAGGTTTCTGAGCTCTCATGTCAATTTGTATTTACGTTTCGAACATTGCATCCCTTGACGCACCGCCGAACCACGCCACCAGTGGGCGTTGACCTTCACTGACGCCATCCTTTCTCAGTGAAATCAGCACCAACAATTACACACACGAGACCAAAGGACTTCTGCAATTGACATCTGCACCGACGTGACGTCATGTGATATCAAAAGTAAATATCACTGGCTAGTGACATTTGTCCTCCTTCTAGAGAGCTGACTCAAAAGATTGTTAAACAAACTGTATTTCAATATTTCCTATCTCGCGTATGCCGCGCCGCGCACGCACGTGAAGGTCTCACGCGTGGAGTTTGCACATGTGAAGTTGACGCACATGCAGTTTACATGCTAAGAACGTGCGCTTCACTCACAACAGGTCCTGACTGAGCGGCAGGCCAAGGAACAAGCACACGGGCACCATACGTATGACAAGATGCAGAGGGAGTGTGCTTCTGCCACCATGGCGTTAGCACAACGCACCCTGGAAGTTCAGCAGGTAGCCAGTGAGCTGAAGGTTTGTTAAAGCACGCAACACACACGCGCACACAGGCTCATGCTAATGCTAGGCCATGTCTTCTCTACCTACCTAAGAGGCATTGTCAGCTATTGTAAGATAATTACAAGCTAATACAGTTTTTGTAAATTGTGCCAAATATCTCCTCGCATTTTGCTAGCTTATTGTTCCCTGTGCGTGCTGAAAAAATGATCTGGTACTTCTACACAGCCCTGGCTCTGTAGAGAGGAACACGAAGAATGTGGCGAACACTGGCGCTCACAACAATGCCTCTTGGCTGCCCAATGTGTTTGAATGTGCGCGGGCAGAGCTGCTGGGGCAGTTTGTTTTCATTTGAGCTCGACGTTAGCAAGCGTTCCGGGGAATGACTAACCCCGCCTTTAAGGCTCATGTATGCTCCTGCGGACGTGGTGCAATCCGTACGGGCTGCCCATGTTTTGTGTCCATACAGGCGTTTGTGAATTGGCTGTGCATGGGCCCTCTACAGGCGGGAAACCGCTTGTGCACATAGATGCCTCCTACAGGGCGCAGACCTCTGGTTAATTTTGAAACTACTGGACAGCGTTTAACCAGTCGACATTGCGACACAACTATTTTGATCGCCTCATCTAGCTCTACCGCCATTTTGAAACACGCTTGACTTCAACGTCATCTCACTAACCCATCCTGATTGGTCCGTGGATCGGAATGAGCAGGTCTGCGGTCTACCTGGGCCTTTACAGTGGATCTGAATGAGCAGGTCTGCGGTCTACCTGGGCCTTTACAGTGGATCTGAATGAGCAGGTCTGCGGTCTACCTGGGCCTTTACAGTGGATCTGAAGGCCTTCGGAAGCCTGAGTCAGCAACAACAAAAGAGACTGCTATGCATTTAAGACACAGGAATTATAGCTTGTTATTCATATTAGAGCTTAATATTGGGGCACTGATATTTCTATTCACATAAATACCGCTCTGGAGAAACTTAAGAGAACACTCCACATTTAAAAATTTTTTATAGTATAAATGTAAATGTACACAAACTTCATGAAAACAAAATAAACATGATATAAATATAAAAATACATATCTTACATGTAAATAAACATAAACAAATATTTATATTTAATATATATTTATGTGTATAAAATAAACACTAAATATAATTAAATTTTCAAATTTTATTAGATAAACTCTTTAGTCAGAAAAGCGTGTGTCCTTTTTTTCCTTGGATTGTTGCAATGCCAAATAAATAATGGGTAAATAATTGGAACATTTTTTTTATACTTTATCACATTCAAACACAAGGGGGCACTGCTAAGACACAGTTTATTACATGCTGGAGCCAGACATACAGATATAAATGACAGAAGTTGCAGACCATTATCGGGAAACAGTCTTCTGTGTTTTGTCATGTACATAAATATGAAAATAAAACGTTTTAATAAATTTCTTAATGTCAGTCTTCAAAGAAATTAGATTCTTCATATGTAACACAGCTCTAATGAGAAGGACTGTGCACAGCAACCTTGCATTATGGTGGCATTCCGATTGTAGATTAGCTTCCTCGTGCTTGCAGAAGTGCTGTCATTTCTTGTGGAGTCGATATGGTCTTTTTGAAAGGAGATAAAGAGAGATTGGGGAATTACAGAGACGATGGCGATACAAAGAAATAAGCAACCATACCAAAAAACACTCCCCATTGGAGATGTGGAGTAGTTAATCACAAATTATGGGTCTGGACCCCCAAGGCATCTCTGGGGATTTCCAAGACACGTTAAATAAATATAACCTTTGCATGGTGCGACAGGAATCAAGAAAAAGAATGTCGAGCGAAAAAAAATTGGGCAAATCTGCTGACGGGTGGCAATCTCTCTCTCGCTCCACCTGTGTCCCTCTGCACCCATCTAAACCCTTCTCCTCGCACCTGTCTTCAGATAAAGGAGGACGAGGTGAAACGCCTACAGCAGGAGAACGCAAAGCTCATCAAGACGCGAGACAATATCCAGAAGAGGCTCCATCAGGGGAATGAGCAGAAGGCAGACAAAGAGATGCAGTTGGAGCAACTGAAAAACGAGATCGTCGATCTGGAGAAAGGCAAGGCCATATACCGTAGACAGAGACACACAACACACACACATAAGCACAGCCCGTTTGGTCATCAAGATTTCAAGGTTGTAAAACACAGTGTGTGTGATAGCTAAAATGTTATGACCTGCATGTTTTCCGTTGACGGTTCTATTCCGTAAAGGATAACGGCATCTGCGCAGTGACTTTACAGCGCCCAGGGTAGCATTTCTATATCATCCGTGACTCTTTTTTTTTTATCCTTTTATTTATGTTGTTGTTATGGCAACTTTGGTTGCACGTGCACACTGGATGGATGAGCTTAAAAACGCGGCGTCAGATTAATAAGTGTCCCCGGGCTGATGGATGAGAGCTCACGGGCTGATCCACCCCGCAAGGCGGCCAGCGGGAATACACGGAATGCCCATTTCACCAGAGAAGCTCATGCTTTCTGACATGGAACACACTTGGAAGGAGTTTCCTCCTTCCCTGTGTGTTTGCTTGTGGTCCTCACCATTTTGTCTCTTCGACTCGGTTTTACATTCGTATTCAAATCTGTGTTTCGTCTGTCTTTCAGTCACACACACACACACCCTAACCCCCTGTTTATCTATCTTGTGTACGCTCTTCATTTGCTTCCAGACATAAAAGTACAGTAGTGCAGTAAACTGCCAGCCAGCGTCTTTTGTCTTTTAGAACTGCGCTTCCGATAAGTGGTTTAAAATTGAAGAGTTCAGATGCATAAGCTAGCTCTAAGTGCATCTGAAAAAAAGTAGCAATTAGCAACTTAAAACAGCATTATTTATTAGCTTTCCATATTCGGGTTCACTCATTTCATCTTTATTACAATGGAAAGGATGTGTGTCACTGATTAAATTGTAATATCTTCCAAAAAAGTTACAAATAATTTAAATATTTCCAATTTAAAATAAAAAGATGTCAGATGGATTTAGGTTTTTGCATATGAACTCTTCAGTTATATGCGGGTACCCTGTTCATTGTGGAAGACACTACTCTAGCTATCAAAATGATAAATATAAACCAGTCCTCCTTGCTTCACAGATATCGAGGCTTCCAAAAGGCACATCGAAGGTGTCATCAAAGTCAAAGACGAGCTGGTTCGAGAGAGGGACACGTTGAACAAGGTAAATTTGGTGCTGCACTTTATTAGAGAGAGAGAGAGGCCGTGCCTGGAAATATATCTTGTTTTATTTCTGCCTGAGCCCTTCCAGAAGACGCTTCCTCTTTGAGCTATAAAAGGTCACCCGCCTGGAGTTCTTTGACAACATAAGACGCTGGCATGTTATTGCACGCATACCATTGCATGTAGACACCGCCATCACATTTGAAAGCATTTTAGAGTCTGAAAGATGTGACCTTGAATGGTGGGAGCTATTGTTGTAGTTAGTCACATTGTGGATTCTTCCTGCAATACGGCAACTGAAAATCAGAATGTTTCATAGTGGGAAATGATTCTGCAGCCAATTAAAAGCAGTCTCCATTAAACAATTACTTCAAATCCTTGGTGAATGACCCTGCAGAGTGGCACTAATGGTGACGTTTGATTGAGATTGAGTTCGAGAAAAGAACATGAAACGTCAATGATTATAAATACAGAGAAACTGTAATGATGTCAGTGTGATATTTTTGGTTTTCTGTGGGTTTACTTTAGCGGGAGAGTTTTTTTCATATCCAGTATCGCGGAAGACTTTCTTGTATTTGAGCGTTTTTTTTTTGTCAGCTAAAACTGTTCATCTGTTTGATCTGTAGTGTGTCAAGACAGTTGCATCATACCAGTCAGACTTGCCAATATCATCTCATCTGTATGTATGCGTGTACAGTATGCGTGCACGTGTAAACGTGCACGCGTGCCTTTGTGTGTGTGTGACTTATTAGCATGTGATCCAAGCTGCGGATGCCAGTGAGAAGCAGAAAGACCAATTCAAACTGCAGGAGCAGCTGAAGAAGACTCTGGAGATGGAGAATTATAACTACCGGATTGAGGCCCAGAAGCAACGCAAGATCATCTACGAGCTGGAGAAAGAGCGTGACCACTACATAGACGAGACCAGCAAGCACATGTACAAGGCAGGTCGTGTTCTGTTACAGCCAAAAAGCCAATACGCAACTGGCTCACACATGTTTCCAAATAAGTCACAGCGTTCAAAGTGTAAAGCTGGTGGTTATACTGTATTAAGCCCCGTGTCCACCAAAGTGTTTTTTTTTTTCTCACGCCAGCGTTATTTTTCAGTTGACTCCAATGGGAGCCTCGCATTTTTCCAGGCTTCGAAAAATGGCAAAAGCTGAGTGTTGAGTGCTCAACAAAATATGTTCACCTTTCAGGTAAAAAGCCACGCCCATCACTGTCACTGTTTCCCCGGCCGTCCAATCGCAGCGGTGAAGGGGCGAGACAAATACTACACTGAGCAAAACCGTCACACCCTAACAACTGAGATTCTGTAGCATAGCAGCCAAAGCGTCTCAGCTGAAAAACGCTGAGCTTCCAAAAGCGCTTTCTAGCGCTGCCATTTGGGCTTTTTGAGCAGAGCGACCAGTGTTTGCATCTGAGAAAAAAACACTTTGGTGGACACGCGGCCTTACTCACAGACCTAGGGAAGAGGTTATACATTATATATACATATTTTTTTAATGTATGGATCAAAATTTTGCTAAACATTGAAATGATTCATATGAAAGAATCCTGTATCTGAGACTAAAGGTGACTAGTTGTACAGTATTTGTTATGATCACCTCACACACACTCTAACTCACTCCGTTATACTGTAATAGCATGCTCTTAACTTGTCACAGGCCTGCAGTACACACCATACAGCATAAGTGTTGCTTAGATGCTCTTACAATTATTGGTTCCGGCTTAGTAATTTTCATATCAGCACATTGCTCTCACAGACCTCAACACACTGCATTTCGTTCTGTGTAACACTGTCAAACGGACAGCTAGTGATGATGATGGAAAGCAAAGCATCAGCCTGAAAATACTTGTCCATTTTTATTATATTCCCCGTTCAGTGAAAACCCTGAAAGGGGCTGGTTTCATCCATGCAATTCTAAACGCTTGTCTTTAAAGCAATAAGCTGAAGAAGAGGCTTTGTTCTGTGCCATAGTCGTTTACTGTGCAGTATTGCAGATGAGACAGCAGTACAACACTATGCCAAAAGGATTAATCTCTCACAACTCAGTGGGGTTTTGCAGGGTATGATTGCCATAGTACAGTTGTTCAAGTGCGTTGATTAATGGCTTTAGAGTAGAGAGCCGAAGTCACTTCCGCATTATGAGTTCGGGTTAAGATATGCATGGTACCGGTAGTCAACGGCGAGAATACAATTATTTTTAGATCCCGCTTGAATTGTGACACAAAGTAGACATGAAGTTTGTCTATTTAAGACAATTGTTCAAGTCAAAAACTTTGCAGTTTGTTGTGAAACTATAAAGTAATCTTTAGTTTGGTGTGTAACCGCTCAGTGAGCTACAAGCTTTCATCTTGCACAACACACGTCACCACAACAATGCTTTCTACGGCTTGTGGATTGTGGCGCAAAAACACTCACGCAACACAGGGTTTATAGCCATACTAATTACATATTTTCACAGTCTTATACTTCAACAAATGCACAAAAATCTGAGACTTTCTTGACTCAAAGAATTTTCTTTGAAATAGTCAAACATCATGCGGCATCTAAAAATAATGTTATTTTTGCCGTAGACTATCATACATATTTTTTTGGAACTTAACTTAACGTCCCATAATGCGGAAGTAACTTCGGCTCTCTATGACTGGTTTAACCCGTACTTCAATTTATTTTCTATTTTTCTCCATTTTGTTGTAGCCGAAAAGTGAATTCTACGGTAAAGTAAATGCAAACAGTTATGTTTTAAAGGTTTACGCCAGCACTGCATACTTTTTTCAGTTATATAAATGAAGCACAAATGGTGCACTTTGTTTTTTTTTAACTAGGTTTAATTCAGTCAGCTTTTAAGCAGCGCAATATGCCATCTCAATTGGAAGGGATTACATTTCAGTGTCATCGTTTTTGCATAGGAGGTGTGATTTCAAAAGCATACTGGCTATTCAGCTTGCTGACAAAAGTTTTCTTTGATATGCTTGCCGTCTGCCTGCTGTTTTTCCCTAATCAGGCTCCTTTGCTTCTGTCTGTGCATTACAGTAACAATGGCCTTCTAGTAAGGTTTTTTTCCAGACATGACTTCACCTCTGATGTTTACCCTGCATCACCTAAACACTAAGCCTATATGAGCATTTACTTTCTTGCAAAAACATTTAAATAAAATTAACAATATTTTATATATATATATACAGTATATACACAGTGTGTATACAGTATATATTCCCTAGGTGCACAATAAATAATGTCAGACTGGTGGCAGTATTATTTGACACAGTAAACAATAAGATACATAAATTGTAGTGTTTCTGTTCAGTTCAGTAATTTCTTGGTTTTTCTCAAACTCCCATCTCATCTCAACTACATCAGAACTAAATGAGTTGTTCTGATAGTTTGTGATGACAGCTTTTAAGCTGTTAACTCTAATTCTAGCTTCATTCATACTGTAGTGACAAATGTTCAGTGTTGACTTATTTATCAAGTACACATTACAGAGCAGCAGCAATTACATGGTAATGACATATTTGGTTGTAGTTCATGCTAGACTCTACAAACACAGGGCAAACAAGCTATACAAATACCGTACAGGATGTTTACATGTGTAATACAAATAGAAAAACAATAAATGGATATTTGGCCCACGGAGGGTAGTGCTAGACTGGGAGCATCGCACATAAACATATTGATGCAGGTTTTTTGCAGTTTGCAGTTTTTTTTTTGCAGTTTTATTTCATGCTGTATTCTATGACAAATACATTCCGATACTATAAATTATCCTAAATGATCCATTCCTATGATCCTCAGATTTTGCTCTCCAGATTTATGTGGCAAACATAATGGAAAGAGGGGTCCTATTTTCCCAGGGGGTGTACAGTATGCGCTTTCCCTGTCCAAATTATACCCATTTGTTTTGTTATGTATACATGAAATATAATATATATATATATATATAATTATATATAATTTTAACTTTAAATGGGTCAAACCAATGTGTGTTAGCAGGATATTGAAGTGAGGAACATAGGAACATAGAACATAGAACCTTCGGTCATATGATCATAGCCTACATGTGTAGGCTATGATGCACAAAATAATTGCCTAGCATGTACACTGAAAAAGTGGGGGGGAATTACATTTTGTGACAGCAGGGGCACCATAAAATTACTGTACTAAAAAACCGGAAACTACTGTCATATTAAAAAGATAGATAAACTGTAATTGTATTAAGCAATAACACACGAGAGGGAGTGCGTTAGAATGAATATCTGCACGGCTGTGACTCAGTTGTAGGTATGAGGCTGTAGGCCGAGTGCCGAACGCCCCCTTCAGTCTAACGCACGACCTCAAGTGTTTTATTACTTTTATTCAACAGTTCGACATGCGCATTTTATTTGTAAATAATAGTAATAAGCGCAAAACAGAAAATTTTTAACGAGGCAACGCCCACTAGCAGCGTCAGACGCCAAGGTTTAGAAAGCGCTTCTATTTCTTGGGTGTCAAGCAAACATGCATTGAATATCTGCAGATTTCTGAGCTCCTCAGTCAATTTGTCATTACGTTTCGAAAGTTGCATTCGCCGTCGCACTGCCGAATGCCACCACTAGTGGGCGTTGGCCTTTAGAGTTAATTGTTTTGTTTTAAAGATTTCATAACAAAAAGCAAGCTAACAGAACCAATTTTGTCCACAGTGCCAAAGTAATAGAGCATTCAGCAAATAAATAGCTTTTTAGTAATACTTAGTAAGACACCAATATCGACAGTGAAGATATTTACGAAGGGAATGTATCGCATTGCCATTGGCATAAGATGTTATTGTGTGCTGGTAGTCCCACAGTGACAAGATATCACCACGTCTGTTTCAAATTTGTCTTAAACAGAGATTAAGCGAAATCGGCTATTAATTGGTTTGTCCGCTGCTTTTCCTGACCGACCTACAGTGTAGGGCACATCCCTGATGTAAGGTCACATACGTCCTAAGTGGATCACACATCTTAAACACGTGCAAGAAAACAATATGGATATACAACAAACATTTATATGTTGCCAGTCGAACTGTGATGACCTGATCTTCACCTGAACTCATGTATTAGTTTGGACTGTTTTCCGTCACCCCCCCCCCCCCCCCCCTGAAGCAGGGAAAACAATAGTGACATTTCTGTAATAGAGCACATCATATAACCCGTATTTTACATCGTACAGCTGTCCTTGTAATCAACGCCCTCGTTTGACACAAGGCTCTGTACTGGGGGCAATTTTCCTCTCCTTTCTCGCCTTTCCTCTACAGCTGCAGCAGCACGTGAATGAGATTAAAATGAAAGAGGATGAGATCTTTGAATTTAAGAAGAGGATCGCTGAGGCAGAGCACAGGGTCAAGCAGTGGTACCAGCAGCACGAGACTGCCATGAAGGAAAAGAACAATCTCGACCATGAACTCAGCAAGGCTCAGGTAGGTCGGTATTACATTACATCGTATTACATGCACATCAGTGACTTACGAACGGGCAAGAGATTTCAATCCAATCAGAAACAACTGAATCCAGTGCAGGCTATGAAGTGTTCCCTCTTGCCCCCTCCTTCTCCACCATTACAGTCCACCAAACACACCGGGGGACTCAGTACGTAAATGGAGTGTGAATAATATCGAGGTTATCTTCAGAACAATATAGTTACAATCATAGGGTCGAATATAGGGTAATGCAGATCATAATATATTGCTCAAATTACCCAGTCAGGTATACCTGTCAGTCATCAATACCTGTCAGTAAGTCTGTCAGCCTGTCTGGCTGTCTGTCATTCATTCTGCCATCATGTGGAATCCTGCTGCATGGCAGCAAGGTAGTATTCTAGGGATATACCGCGACAATAGAGCAATACGGTGGGAGTAGGGCGACGCTGGTCAGGTCATTTATAATGCGTGACCAAGCTCATTAACTGAGAGCCTAATGTTTGTTTGTTTGAGCTCATTCTGCTTGATCCCAATTAAAATGCAGTTCAAATCCAATTTGCCTGCCAAACACATTGCCAGCTGCCAATATGGATGCTTCACATTGCAGTTGCTCAGCAAGGCGAAGTAGGACTGTGAATGGCTTTAATGTCCTGAAATGTCATATCACAGGGATACTCTTTTTTTTTAATATCAAAGAGCCTTTTCCATTTCCCTCTTTGTTTCATCGTCTTTTCATATCCTGACTTTGATAGTTTGAAATGAAAGATAAGTTGCCACTCTGTCGCAGACTTCTCTATTAAGTGGTTTTGGCATGTCTATTTGACCACTGCCTGAACTTATTTAATGAGCAATGAGGAATTATTTAATTAATAATGTCCTTCTGTATCCTGACTTTTTTTTTCTTTTAACTTTGGCAAACTCTAGTCCGTGTATCTGTTTCTGGCATCTAATGTAAGCTAGCGCACAACTGCCTCTGTGCCGTCTGTCTTTCTGAAATAGGATGAAATGGCACAGCAGAAGAAGAAACTTAAGATGCTGGACGATGATATCAACGAACTGCAGAGGACCATCTCTGACAAGGAGTCAGCCCTCGTCAAGAAACAACACACGATTGAGCAGGTTGAGAGAGAGTGCGAGGCCCTCAAGGTATGCCAATCGACCACGGGGCTTTTCAGAGTTAGCGCAGGCCTACTGGTCAAATCAGAGCTTTTGACATACATGGTATTAAAAGCAATAGTACAGCGTTGTATTACAAAACAATACTGTCATTTTGGTCTATGGCTGCAGTGTTTATTTCCTAGATGACTGTTATTTACTTAAAGGGGAAAAACAGCCTTGCTTTGATTATGTTCCATCTAAATGTCACTATTTTTTTTGCTTTTGTTATAATACCTTTTTTGTAATTTCATGCCCTGTGTGTTGCCACTGTGTGAGGATTGGCAAAAAGAAGCAAGTTCCATTTAAGATCCCTGTTTTTGTAACTTGATGTGCCAGATGGTTTGATACGCAGAACCATCTGGGAAGGCGTCCATTGAAACCGTTTAGGAAAGGGCGGGCGCTTTCGAAACATACTTGGCAGGTGATTGGATGAACTAACAGCTGTTGTCTATCACAGTCTGCTAATGTCACCCTTAAACTACACCCGCTGTCAGGACGACAATGAGTTAGGAGTTAGGGATCTTGCTCAAGGATGCTTACAGGTGGGTCAACACCGGGGTTTGAACCCACAACCTTCCGGCTGGAAGCCCAACACCCAGACCACTAGACCAACATTTTCATCACATCTAGACTATTTCTTCAGGAACTCCAACCGCTGCAGGAATCTTTTTCTAACAAATGTTCTACAATTGGAATGGAGACAAATCTATTTACTGATACTATAGTTATAGTTAATGATCTAGTAACTAGTATTAATCTGTGTTATCTATTCATTGTAGTAGTGTATTATAAGAGGCTGTTAGTGCAGTCAGCTGTATGATTCGGACAGAGTGCAACACTTGGTTGATTTCTTTTCTTTTTTGGCGTCGGCAATGTTATGATTAATATATGCGGCACAGTTCCAGCTTTCCGGAGCGCTGCTCTGCTCAGCCTCGCCTAGCAACAGGATCAGAGCTTATGTGGGATTGAAAGCCTGCTGCCCCCCCCTTCCCCATCTTCCCCACAACTACGCCGTGTGACCCCACTCGAGCCCCTCCGCTCCCCGTTCGCGCGATGCAAACTCTCCGGCAAGACCGGTGCCATGTCTGCTTTTCACCGCTTACCCAGCGTGCATCAGGGCGGGGGGGGCAGCTGCGCCCGCTCGTGTCCGTCACGTTGAGGACCCCTCGAAGCCGATGGCTGTCGCTCACCTGCAGGGGGGTCTGGCGCTGATTATTAGCATGGTGGCTTCCGGCCCCCGCGCCGTTATCTGGCCCACAAGGCTGATCTTGGCTCCTTGCAGAGCAACGCCGTTCCTCCCCGACCCCTCCACCACCATCCCATCATCCCCCATGATTTTTGCATTAATGAGTGTGTGACAGGGCAGGAAGAGAGGCGTTGTAAGCAGCCAGGCACAAATGGGGTTTGCTGGTCACAGCTGGGCATTTGGATGACATTCAAAGAGGCGTGATGGGAAGAAAAGCACTCATTTGCTTGGCCGGAGAGATTAGCAAGGATGGAACGTTATGCATTTCTTCACAACAATCACTTAATCACAGTAATCTCTTCATCACAATGTGTGGGTTGAATTGAGAAATTATATTTCCTACACTGTCTGGTCCTTCTCTATATTGCTAGCAGGCTTTTGCTCTGCTCATATAATCAATAAAATAATTGTTATGGGATATGACACATCGCATTGTTAAGGTAAATGAATCACAAGTGACCACAATCAAAACGAGATTAGTTGGTTGCAACAATAGGAAAATATTGAAACAGAGCACCATTTGATTTGTATCTAGAAAAGTAGAATTACCCTGGGATTCCTACTTGCAGTCCAGTGAATTTAAATGCCACCTTGATTAATAGCTTGATCAGTTGACAGACGGTTTGAGATTGAGAGACAGTGACAGACAATAAAAGAGACTCTTTAGCTGGTCATTATGTTCCTATGCCCAATAACAAAATGTATCAATACTCTACAGCTGAAACAAAAGGAAAAATCCTTACAATTTAAAGTTGGACTAAACTTGCCGGTGACTGAGTGAATATTTCAGTATAATTATTATTATTAAGAATATGGCAATAGTCCAAATATGTTACGCTTAGCGGTATTTGCCATTATATTTTCAATAATGTCCATATTCAAAATTAGACATATGAACATATCATGGGATATGTTCATATAGGCAGAGCATTTGGCCTTCTGTGGCAAGTGCATGTGCAGACGAAATAAAGAATGGGCTTGCGGTCGAAAAGACAGACACAACAACAAGTCTCGTAACAGTGACTGACACCGAATAGAGCACAACCCCGAGCATAAAGCGTTCCCCACAGATGCAGTGCATAAAGAGCCGACCCCACTTCTGCGTTATGGGACCTTAGTTTGGAAAAAATATGTACAGTAGTCAACGGCATGAGTAAAAATGTTTTTTGATCCCGTTTGAATTGTGACACAAAGTACACATATGATGTGTATCTATATAAAAGATAATTGTTCAAGTCGAGAACGTTGCAGTTTGTTGTGAAACTCTAAAGTAATATGAAGTTTTGTGTGTAACCGCTCAGTGAACTACAGCTTACATGTCACCAAAACAATGCTCTCTTCGGCTTGAGGATTGTGGCGCGAAAACGTCATGACATCTCCATCCCAGAGGTCGGCGCGGTGGGCTGGTTTGTTTGCGATTGCAAGACCGCATCACTCTCAGGTAGTCACAGACAGGCAGGGCTCCCTGGTGGAGCTGGTGTGCATACTCACCCTGTGCCTCCTGAACCCCCCTAACTCCTCCCCTTTCCCATTTCTGGGTGTGGCCAAAAGCGGCCTTGAGCTGTTCCTACCAAACTAGGGTGCTCTGGAAGCCTCCCTAGCTCACACACACCACCGCAAGTAACAGAACTTTAAGCTAATAGCAAGCAAATACAGTTTTTGTGAGGTTCACCAAATATCTCCTTGCATTTCGTTAGCTTACCGTTCTCTGTGCAGTAAAAGTACTTCTACACGGCCCTGGCTCCGTAAATAGGAACACAAACAAAGTGGCGAACACCGCTCACAACGCCAATGCCGCTTGGCCTTACAATACGTTTCAATGTGTGGGGGGACGGAGCTTCTGAGGGAGTTTGTTTTGATTTGAGCTGGAAGTTAGCAAGTGCTCTGGAGCATGACTGATGCTGCCTATATAGATGCTGCTTGTATAGATCCTGCTTATATACAGCCTCACGTTGAGTAACCTCCATTTCACGGTTCATACTGTCACTACAGTGATGTAATTTTATGCCTTGCATCCCTGTACTCCAACTTTAAGATAAGATTTCCATTAAAATGGAAACATTTCGTTTTTAGTGTTTGTACACTCTCTCTCTCTCTCTCTCTCTCTCTCCCTCCCCCTCGCTCTCTCCCTCTTCCCCACTCACAAAAGCTGCTGTCAACATAGCCTGACTGCGCTACTGTTTGGTTGTAATCGTTATGAATCAAATTCCATAGAAATGCTTTTTCCATGTTGAGCTTACGTGTACGTACGTGCCAGCACATCGGGATCTCAGTCATCCTTATTTCACCTCTAGATCTTTCTTGTGTAATGGTGTGGTTTTATGGTGCAAAATGTGCATCTTGGATGTGCTGAAAGGCTGCCCTGCTATGCTAGCAGTATTACTGTATTTGTATAATAGTAATCAGTGTGTAGGAGGATTGACCTGCAAAGCAGTTGCTTTGGAGGACTTATGCTCTCACACATAGTGTTTGCGTGTGTGTGTCGCAAGTGTAATGTCCTTTACAAAGTCATCAGTACCTCTGTCAACTACCAGAGAGAGCGAGAGAGAGAGAGAGAGAGAGAGAGCGAGAGAGAGAGAGAGAGAGAGAGCGAGAGAGCAAGTATTAACCACTTCTATTTTACAATTATCTTTTGTAATAGCCCAATGACAGGAAATCAATAGCTCTTTCTGTTACAAATTCTTCCTCAGCCCCCCCCCCCACTCCCCCCTCCTCCCGCATCAAGTGGAAAAAGAATGATGGGGGGGGACAACAGCCCCATCCTATCATCATCTCCTCCCTACACTCGCTGTTGTCACACTTCAAGTGTGCTGCTGTTAGTTCTGTCAGAAACTGTCACCATCCATGCCTTTCTAGCAGAATGGCATGGGGCGGATGTAGATGTCCATGAACACTTCATCTTAAAGTGGCTTATAATATGGCTTGGTGATGTGACCTGTTGTGTCACATTGTCTGATAAGATTCCAATATGTTTCCATTCATTGATAGATTAGTGTATATGAGTCAATGTTGTTGACGTCACCTGACAGTGTTTGTTTATTATAGGCGTGCGTCATATAGTTCAGTCAAGCCACTCGTCTGGTATAAGCAATGTATTAGGACATAAGCAGAATGCTATTGGCGGTTTATCTTTGGCAGAATGGCTCAGAGGGTCTCCTCATCATACGCGTGTATGTGAGTATCTAACAGTGATGTAACCCCCCAAACAGGCCTGCAGCCATCACAACCGTACAGCAATATGGTATTGTCACATACACATACATGTAGCGACGTCCGTTCTCTGCATTTAAAGGTATGGTCATATGGTCATTCATTCTTGCTAGCTTCGAGCTCAAATCAAAACAGTATCGAAATGCATTGGGAAGCAAAGCATATACTTCGTCTTTGATACGAGCGGTGTTCGGTGTTACTATTTACAGAGTCAGGGCTGTTTCGAAGTATCAGATACTTTTTTCAAGATAAGTCAATCTTAGCAGCTAGTGAAATGCGAGGAGATTTTTGTTGAATCTGACAAAAACACCTTTGACCCATTCCTCAAGGAAACACTAGGCAGCCACTGACTTGAGAGTAAACCTAACATGTTTTTGTGATAGTGGGGGGAAACCAGAGGACATCCACAGAGACACAGGGAGAACATGCAAACTCCACACAGAAAGGCCGGGACGGGGAACGGGGCTCGTACCCGGGACCTTCTTGCTGCGAGGCCACAGTGCTATCCACTGCTAAACATGCCAAGTTTGTCGAGCATGACAATAGCAACTAACACAACCTAAAGCACAGAACAGTAGAAGAGCACCAGAACAATAGAAGAGCACCAGAACAGAAGAAGAGCACCAGAACAGAATGAAAGTGGAGCTGGGGTGGTGGCGGGAGCTCAGCAATTAACTCAGAGACAAAATGGCGGCGACCTGTTTATAAAGATGCTCCTGCCTGCTAAGGGCCAATGAATAGGCTAGGGTGAGTCGGCGGGCTGTCAGAGGATGGCTGGTATCGTGCCATTACTCACACTGTACGCCCAATTTGTGCTGCTGCCCGTCTTGGCCAGGACTCCGTCGGAAAAAAAAGTTTTTGAATCTTAATCAGTAATTCCTGGTTAAATACATAATACATAATTTGTGGTAACAGCGCCAGCATTTGGTTGGAGGCTGCCTTTGGACCCAGGACCCATGATTAAATGTTCAAAGGCTAGGGCACACACCCAAATCGCTTTTCCACGAGGGCCCGTTTGATCTGCACGTAAAGCCACAACCAGGCACTCCATTATTCTATTATGTTTGTTTAAAAAAAAAAAGAAACGGTCAGGGGAAAAAAATGAAAAGATCATTCGTTATCCAATCGGTAAAAACAAAAGGTATTGAAACATTTTAGATTGTCTGATTATGCCACAGTTGTGCCTGCCACCCCCTCCCCACACCAGGAAAACAAGGGCTGTTATGGGAGCACAGCCAAACCCAATGGCCACCTGATCCGGACACTAATGATTATCTTCAGCCATTTCAGCCACAATAGTTTGGCAGCTATTCCCTACTGACTGCTCCACACACACTGTCTCCATTAGCAGAAAGAGGGGAGATGGCTAAGGCGATGTGGGTTTACAGCATGCCGTATAAATACATGACTTACTATTCACTCTCTTGCAACCCCCTAGCGCCATCCGTCTAAATGTTTGCTCGGTGAATTAGCCACCTCTAAAGAACACCTATATGTGAACGAGCCTATTAGTTAAGTCACAACAGAGCTGCTAACTGGGATGCAAAACGGACGACGTCTCAGAGGTGCCTGAGTGCACCTCTGGTGCGTACACTCGGTACATCCGCGTGTGTGTGCGCGTGTGTGTGCGTGTGTGTGTGTGTGTGTGTGTGTGCGTGCGTCCCCGTGTCCTGTAACAGAAAGAGGTGCAGGTAATGAAGCTGCAGGCAGAAGAGGCGAAGCAGCGCATTGACAGCCAAGAGGCGGAGGAGCGGAAACACCGCAAGATCATAGACGACACCGACGCCGAGCTGATCCGACAGAAGACACAGCTGGACAAGGTAACAGGACAGACGGGCCGACAGACACACAGACGGAGACAGAGAGTGTGTGTGTGTGTGTGTGTGTGTGAGGGGACGGGCGGGCAACAAGAAGAAAGGTTTGTGAGTAGGGTCTCACGAAACTCTCGTTGCTTGATCGAGCTAGCTGGCTGGCCCGGTCGCCATGGGGACGAGACGGGAGGCGGCGGTAATGCAGCAACAGCGGTGTATCCCAACTTCTGTGGAGTTTTCACGGAGGAACCTTACAATGGAGACGTGATGTAGGAGGCCGGGGCCTGGGTCTGCTCCGACCTTGTTGGCGGCAGTGGGTAGAGCGGGGCGACAGGTGAGGGGAGAAGCTGCCGGTTTGAACCCAGCTAACTCCTCGTCCTTGAGCAAGACACCTAACCCTATCCGCTCCCAGTGGTTTGGCCTTGCATGGCTGACATCACCATGGATTGGTGAATGTGAGGCGATACTGTGCAGCGCTTTGGAATACGCCATATAAATGCAGAGCATTTATCATTGTTAAGCACAGAGCCATCCTCGGTACCAAGGCCTAAATGTCCCAGTGACCCTCTCCTGTCTTGTTGTTTCCCAGGGAGTGTTTGTTTTTATGCAACAGGTGAGGCAACAGTTGAAACAGCACACAGTTGGCGCCGATTAAACAGTATGGGTGCTGTTAAGGTTGTAGCGTTGTAGTGCCTGCATTGTGTGTGCATGCTAATGAACAGCTGTGTGTGTCTCAGAGTAGATTAGAGTGAGTAGAGGGAGTTTCTGAGGTATGTGAAGGACATTTCCAGCAGGATCTTTTCACATAGTAGAAATTGGTGGAAAAAACTGCCAAACTGTTTTTTTACAAGAATTAAAGTATGCATTTCTGCTGCTATTAACTTGGTGGCGCTGTTCTGCATATAGCTCAGTACGTAGTACGGTATTGTTCAGACTGCTGTGCCTATTCATTTCACTCCCACTGGGGAAACCATACCAAATCGCGTGGTACACAGTAAACATTCACAGTAATATTGTAACACGCTGTGGACCCATGGCCCAGTGTGTGGTGTCTGGTTGGTACCTGAGTTGTGTCTTTTCCCACCCTGAGATGTCTGTTTTCCTTTACTGTGGCCAGGTGATCCACGAGAGAGACATACTCGGCAACAACCTGCTGCACCGCAACAAAGCGATGGCGCTGATGTCCGAACAGGCCAAAATCATGGAGTCCTTGTTGGTCAAGGGCAACATCCAGTATAACCAGAGGGTGGAGGACATCCGCTTGCTCAAGCTGGAGATTAGGAGGCTTAGGCGGGAGAAGGCTACCTTGAACAAGAACGCATCTAAAGCAGAGGACCTAAGGTAAGGAAACAAAAGCAGGGATGGGAGGTGTCTGAGCCACTATAACATGTCTAGAAGCAGCATGTTACGCTATGCGCAGGTGAGTGTGAACCCCCAGAGAACAGGCTTTAGACCATAGGATTTTATGTCAATATTTTAA
>JAODTR010028394.1:0-22428 GCA_025399935.1 Amblyopsis rosae
GTAGGTTAATTGAACCAACCTGTCCAATCATCTGGTTTGAGAGGCTGCAATGTTTTCACTTTGGCTGATTGTTGACTCCTACAGTTAATTATTGTTCCAATGAAGAGGATTCAATTCTAAAACGAGCTGGCTACACGGCGTTAATCGAAAGTAATATAGTAATGTATCGAGTAACGTAACTAATAACTTTTAATACCCAGTAATAGGTAAAGTAATATTATTCCATTTTGAAGGAGTAATAAGTAAATAGTAACTTATTACTATTCCTGAGTAACTTGCCCAACACTGAATTGCACACATCCTCATAAACTATATAGCATATGAACCTTGCTGACTGCTCTTTCTCTGTCTCTTCAGATGCTGCATTTCACACTCCACCACTAAGATCAATGTTCATTTCAATTCTTCATCACTGCCACTAGTGGAGGACTCATTCAGGGTTCATTTGGCCTTATTTAGACATGGATCTATCACGTATTCTCAAGAGCTCAATGACTAAACACTTCAATAAATGGTTCATTCTTTAAGAGTAATCTCTCCTGATTGAACTAACCAAGCAGTTATGCTGTTTATGTGGGGGTGAGGAACACTGCTTAATTTCCAAAACAGTACCAAGACTTTTCATGTCTTATAATGCCAAGTACAGTAGAAAGCAGGACTGTGCTCTTGTTGTAGCGTACATGAGAGGGGCACCGTTACTGTACAGCTTGGGATCCACATAGCTCCCCCTGGAAAACAAGCTGCACCGCTGTTGTAGAGGTGAACCAGTCCTATTTACACTTCAGACTAGCTTTATATTCGACAGGTAACCTTTACAGGGAATTAATTGGATTAACATCCTGTGAATGTCTCAGCATTCATAGTGAGTTCATCCTTAAAGAGGAGTGGGGTGGGTGACAGAGGCTGCTTCATTTCCTAAACAGTAACAAGACCTTTTCATGTCTTATGCACTGTATATTACCTCTGTCATCACTATCAATCTTGCCTACAGATGGCAGCCATGGGTTTTGTAAAACAGCGGTTCCTTCCCATGCACAGCATGTGGCTATTTGTGTCTTATTGTATTGATGCATTGTCTACATTTAATATCAGGCAGAGCCGATTATTAAAATGTAGTTATACAGAAAAATTGACCATGTCACAATCTCCTTTTATATCGTCGTTTCTCCTTTGCTGGAAAACGTTGCACAAATGTGACTGAAACAGACAGCTAATAAAGGTGTTGTGTACAGTGTGATTCAGGACTTTGAAACGGTATGGTTTTTGCTGCTTGCTCCAACATGGTCATTTACACAGCAGTGTGTCCCTCAGGCCTAAGGTTGCAATACATACTTTCTGTGGTGTCAGCTGAGTTTAATGCATAAGAGGTGGCACAGCCATAATTATTACGTAAAGCACTGCCATAATTAAGAGCTTGCTGTCAAGGAAGGATGTGTTGGTTAGCTATATGGACAACATTTCAGGTCAATGATTGTACCTACTTTGGTTTCTGATGAAGCCAGTATAGTTAACTAATTAATTCTAATAAGATTGTGTTTAAAGTGGCTGACAGGGATGAACTTCTGCTCATTTAATTGGCCCTCCTCCATTGATCTTTTCATTTAATCCATAATCTTGACACCTGCAGTAAGCATACGTGAGGCTGTAATCATTTGTTTGTTGATTCCAAATTATAATAACATAACAAGACATTTTACCTTTTTATTTGGACAAAGTATAAGGTGTTTTCTTTTTGTCATTAAATTAGTGCTCAACCACCCTGGATGGTGGACCAATCAGTGATCAGTGGGTGTGGCTAAGTGTGATGACTTGAAGTCAAGAGGTCATGTCAAAATAAAGGTGGAGATAGGCCAAAAATGAGCGATACAAACTGTTGTAGCAAAACTGCTGAAGTGTCTCCAGTAGTTTCCAATGTAACTCGAGGTCTACGTACATTAGCATGCATTGACTTCACAAAGTACATGTTGGGTATGGTTACACCAGGCTACTAAATATAGACGAGAAGAGGTCAATGTTCTAGAATCTTATCCAATAGGAAATGTTTGTTAAGCTAAATATTTATTTGGATTTGGGCTGCTCACTTTCTCCAGGGGGCTTAAGTATACTACCCTTGATGGTGCTTGGGGACTTGGAGCAGTTGGCACTAGCAAAGGCTCTGTTTTACTTTAGGATGCCAAGACTAATGCCAGGTCCCGAGGCTGGTCCCTGCATTTCACAGGCCTCGCCATGCCCAGTACTCTAAGTCCCTTAACCATCTGCTCCCTATTTTATTCTGCCACTCTCATTTCATACTGATACTCTCTTTAGCAGCTTCATTTTACACCTTTCCAATGATCCCAATCTGCTATCCTCACACACTAGCCACCTGAGTATTGCCTGCAAGCTGGGACTCTCCTGGTTTAACAGGCAGGGCGACAGACTTCCTATGGAATCACATCGCTCCCTATAAATAGCCCTTTGGCCAAAGAGGGTGACAAATGACAAATAATTATCTTTGACACACAGAAGACTTGTCTGAATTGTATTTCAAAGCATTTATCAGAAACTCTCACCAATGCGATAGCCACCACCACTTAACTCTAATGACTCATCCGCCTGCACCAGTTGCTACTCCACTTTTCACAAGCGTGTGTGAGTAATTTCCGTCTACTAAATAACCATTAAGCACTCAGCAAACCAGACTCAATGGATTTCCCATTCAAGTAAATGAATGGTACATGATTTGACATCAGATATATTATCATACAGGAAGAGGAAATAGAGAAGGGTAAATTATAACTTTTCATAAAATGACGTGAACAAAGTCTGCAGACTCTGTAGTTTTATTTATATAATAGCTTAAATCAGTTGATCAATAAAATAATAAATTAAACACTGAGAATATATTTCATGGCTCTCTCTCTATTTAAATGTACATATCCTTTGCACCACTAGAGGTCAGTCCAGAGGCAACAAATACTTGTTTTAATACCTTTTTAACATGCTTCCATGTGTGTGTATCAATCAAGTGTGGGCTGCAAATGTGGAGCAGCCAGAAGAGATGACATATGCGGCGACGTTTGTTGACAACCAGTGTTCAAGTAGATTAACACAACCTTCGACGGGTCTTGTTACCGTCTGCTGCACCCGCTCCTTGGCTCAGCAGCCACCTTTTCCAGACGCATGTCCAAACCTTTCTACAGTGAATATATATACTATGTGATAAAGACAACAGGCAGCAAGGTAGAAGCATTCCAGTTGCACATCTGTAAAGTTCATTAATACATAGTCATCGAAATAAACACATGGCGAGATTTCTGCTATTCTCCACAGTCCTCCATTTCGTTTGAATAACATAGATCGAGGTGATGTGTGGTGTGTGTAGACATATTAAGTGATAGGGGAACCCCTGTGCTAAAGGTTTACCCTAAAAGTGCATCTGTCCTGGGTGTTAAAGGATTATCTCAAAAGTGCAATCATGGAGCCTAATGCTAGCAGCCAGTATGATATGAATGTTTCTGGTTTGTTCTCAGCAAGCTATTTGCATCCATTCCCACAGTGGATAGACACATCTGAAAAATTACAATACAACTATGAACAATCCCGCTCACAGAAATGGACATGTTTAAACTACGGTGACAATTCAGATGTTAAAAAATAGAGATAACATAGGGTATATTATGATATTATATCGTTACAAAGAACCATAGAAATGTAAATTCCAACAGTCACAGAAACCTCCTGTTACGGATAGTGTAGTTTCACATGTATACACCACAAGCAACGTACTCTGAATTGTGCCAACAGACTCTTTCAGTCAGTCAAGCAGTTTCATTCACCGTCACTCGTTTGAGTGCTCTATGACTTTACAGATATGCTGATCTGATCACCTTAAATGGGGAGTCATATAGGTGGGAAGCGCAAGACAAGCTTAGCATGAGCTAAAGTGCTGTGTAACCCTCTCTGTATGAGTCACCACGTTTTCTCACCCGCATTTGTTTCAGTGTACAATTTCCTCTGCAGGGCACTGCAGTGATAAATTGTGTTCAGCAAATAAGTCTGACTGAAGAAGAAAAAGAATTCATGACCACAGAGTGAATTGGGGTGAATGGTGCACTATATAACAATGTCTTAAAGTGAGTAATTTCCTAAACAGCAGGCTGTAAGAAAGAATGAGTTGTGTTGCAGACAGGAGGTCTCTCCGGACCACAGCGAGGATGAAAAGAGGGCCTCTATAGTGCTTGATCCGTTATCATCCCTCGAAGCATCAGCGTACCAGGTGACTTGAGTACAACACAGACACATCCTGTGACTTTCAGCTCAACACAAAGAAAAGGGTTCTAACAGACGTATGTTTCACAGCAAGTGAAACATACATGTTTTCACAAAGTTAAAGGGAGTGGTCACGCACCGCAAGATTCTGAGGGTATTGATGCTGGTGCACGTGTATGCATGTGTGTGAATGGCAGTAAATGTGCATGTGTGTGTACAAGCGTGGTTAGAGTCAGCTGTAGAGGATGTGTACGTACCTCTGTAAATCCTAAACCACATTGGCCACACACACACAAACGTTAATGCACTGCACTGCAAGGCAAGCGCACACACACACAAATGCACTGCAAGGCAAGCACACACACACACGCACACACACACACACACAAATGCACTGCAAGGCAAGCACACACACACACACACACACACACACATTTAAAATACATTTTCTGCAAGACATATGGTAGTCTGAACCGAATTCGCTCAGTGCCACCACCATGAGATGCTCTAGCCTGTTGATTTTGGGCTTTGTCCTAAATGCTGCTCACCGCTTGGCTATGCAGGGTAAGTCTGCAGTTATAATCCATTTGTGTACTGTTTATGGGGTTATTTTATTAGTCCTTAAGGCCTTGTTTAACCTGAGGAATTTAGCCTGGATGAAGGTGTGACGCTTACTTAATGATTATAGCCTAATTATAAATGCTTAGCATGGAGTATTGAAACCACAAGCAGAACACATAATGCGCATGCATTTAGAAATATATCATAAACACACCAGCAAGCATTAACAGCAGCTATCATGGGTTGTGTATTATGACTAGGATTATTAGATTGGCTGTTAGTCTGCTACCATAGTCCAGAATGTCTATTACTTTCCAAGCCTTACACGTTAATTTACCCTATTTCACATATGGGGGAAACCCATGGCCATCTGCACAACTTAATTTAAATGCTCAATACATATTTTGTTGCCCTGGTTGTTGCTTGAAGGAGACTGCTTTGTGAAGTCCTATCCACAGTTGATTAGAGGAATGTGCTTTTTAAAATTATTTGTTAACCTTGTCAAAGCAAAGATGGTTGCTTGGGTTTTCTGGTTGTGAGAACACTATAACATCGGGGGTCCAGGAAATTCAGTGATGGAAATTATTTTTTGATTTGCACTCAGCAATGCTCTGCCTCCTTCAGGTGTACCTTTCTCTCTGCTTGCCTGACTTTCATTCTGGCAATAATTTGCAAGAGCAGATCCATTTTATGGATTTTAACACAACTTGATGTGATAGATTCATACAGCATATTATGCACTCCACCTGTAGCCTCATTCTTCCTTCCTCTAATGTGGTTTTGGAAACTCCTTATATTGTTTCTGTCTACTGTCATAAACCCACAGTGTGATATCTCTAATAGTTTTGTCAGTGTTTTTGTGCAAAGAGTGGAAACCTCCTCCCAGTTTCTATGCAAAGTCTGTCAACTCCACTATAATGCATGCTAACTGAAGTTAAATTAGGACTAATCTTTGCTGTACTTTGAGGGGCTGATAAGTTATTTAAACACCCTGTGATAATAATAGGGGAGAAACAACATTAGCTATGCACTACAGTCTTTACAGTGTCCTTAAAACTGTCAAGTTCCATTAGTTGTCCTTTCCGTTGAAACCTTCCCTAATCGTGCTTGATGTCACCACAGTGTTGAGGGAAAAGGTGAGAGATGTCTGGCTTCAGATCAGGGACAAAGTTGGGACTGCTTTCATTATCATTAACATAATGGAGTCCTCCATTAAATCTGTATTCAGAGGACCACATTAGTTAAGTGCCCTCTCCTGTCTGCAGGACATGATTCTCGCAAGCAATAGAGTGCTGCTGGGGTTCAGCCATTGTTTATTCGTTTGTGTTCGACATTATTAGGTTTCAGACTTTGTATTACACTGTGATAGGAGGAGCCATCCTCTTTATGATGCAACATACTGCATAGCACTGTTCTGGTGTATACTGATGCTCATTCATCACAGTGAAAGACAATAGACTGCTTAGAGCCACACAGCAATACATCTATCATTTCATTGACCAGCTTCTCGCTTAGAGGAACAATCATTTTCTTTTTATCCGCAATGGAAATTTGATGTGGTTGTGGCTGCGGTGTTAAGAGGATCTGTGACCTTCTGACCTTTTCTACTGTAAGTCAGTAAAAAAAACATTTATTAACCTCTACCCTTACAAATTGCTGTGCTGTCTTCTCAGAGACGGGTGAAAAGTCGGACATAGCGATCGAACGCAACCTCAGTGGAGTCATCGGAGAGGTCGTGCACTTGAGCTGTCAATATCTCGGCGAGAATAGCATCACCAGTGCCGTTTGGAAGAGCCAGAGGGGTTTCAAAGCTAAGATGAAGCGTCTGTCGGGGTTTGCTAATGGCAACCCATTTAGACACGACACAGACTTCTCCCTACCGGCCTCTCCCATCAACCTCACCGTGGAAATGACCGTGTCCAGCTTGGAGGCAGAAGGAGAATACACCTGTGTCTTTGTGTCTGAGACGGATGAATATTCAGACAGTGTTATTCTCACTGTTCTTGGTAGGTGTGAGTGAGCAGACTTATGACAAGGAACATTGTTATCGGGCCTTACTCATACACAAGCATGCAAGCAACGGTACAGCATTCACAGTACTGTAAAGACAAATCATACAAAAGGTGTGTCATTCACCGTGAATTAATGTGTCTGTGCCTATGCAGCCCGCCCTGAAACACACATATGGGTAAATGAGGAGATTGTCAACGGAACCCACTACCAATCAGTCATGTGCTCTGCTGTCAACGGCAGACCCAAGCCCCAGATCAGCTGGTTGATTCAGGGGGTCCCCCCTTATGGAGACCATTTTACGGACGACATGGGTGAACTTATTCACCCAAATGGAACCTACACCGTGAACCGTACCCTTCGCTTCCCTACCCACCTCCAGGATGAAGATAGGGTCACCTGTGCGGTCCAACACCCCACCATACCCGAACCCAAACAAACAACTGTAACCGTGGATACGTATGGTAATCTCACATTCAAACATTTAAACTTACACCTTAATGTGGTCTTATAATACCATTTTGAATTAGCACACAGGCATAGTCAGACATCAATAAGATGCCATGCTTTCTTAGGTCTTTTCTGGAAACAGGGAATAGAAATAAGGAAGTAAGCTAATGCTAGCAATATATTGTATATGTTTTGTTTGCCCATTCAAATAAATGCATAGAACTTCATCAGCGGCCATTGCTTTTTGTAAAATACACTTTCCTAAGTAAAGTGAATCATTCATAAATGTATGTGATGTATACTGCACTGGCATCAAGACGATCAGAGGCGTCTGTTTAACTAGGTAAGATAATGCTCTTATCAAGCCATAGAGCATACATTTTATAGTATTGTTACACCTAATGTCATATAATCCCCTGATCCACGCAGTGCCAAATGTTACCTAATGCACTAGACAGACATACAATCTGATGGTAAACTCTAATCTATACCGAAGCTTTTGAGTTTAATGTGGGGGTCCCGGTTTTGCTTTTGGCAGCAGCTGTGCTAGACATCTGCTCTGAGCTGTAGCTGAGGCAACAGATGGAACAGGTGATAAGCCAGTCAGAACTCTCCTAAACCCAAACATCGGCCTCCTGTGCTGCGTGCTAATATCCAACACATCCGGCCTTCAGTTTCCTCCGCCTGAAGCCTTCACTAATTGCTAGACTAGTATTAGATTTTAATCTTCTGAAGAAACCAGTAGTTATTCCCTCTTTTGCAGTTGCCCCCAATGTGAGCATGAAGGTGGAAAGACTGCAGGAGATGGCTGGGGACACCTGGGTGGTCTGGTGTACGGCGTTTGGAGGACGGCCAAACACCAACATCTCCTTGATAAGAGGAGATGATCACGTCGAGCTCCTGAGTGAGGACGCGCTGGAGCCGGAGACACAAACCAGCATCTACCGCCTCCCGGGAGATGCCTACGAAGGGAAAAACATCACCTGTGTCTTTGACCACCCCAAATTCACACACCAGGAGTCCCGGGAGATTACACTCCCTTCCTTCTGTAGATACACTACTGTGGCGTCACAGCTTGAACAATCCTATAGAGGTGGAAGTCACAGAAATAAAATGGTTTCTTCTCTTGCAGATTTGTCTGGGGTTCAGTTGGTGCTCTCAGGCATTAGATACACCGGTGACAATATCCATGCCATAGAGTATCTAGAGGTGGCGGAGGGACAGACCAATGCCTCTATTGGCCTGGAGGTCATTGGAAACGTTCCACACTATTCAACAGATTGCATCAAGTATGTTTTATTCAAAGGAGATGGTTCGTGATTTATGGTTTTCAAAACAGGAAATACTGAGGAACCTGTGTCGTGTACCTGTTTCGATCAACACTGTCTGCTGAGGATGTGGTGTGTTTTTGTGGCAGACCGGCCACACGTGATAGACTTCAGCTGGAAGGTTGAGAAACACATTCCCTGCTTAAAACGCATACAGAATATCAGCATCGGCGATTTATGTTTTACTGAAACGTGACGCAAATTAAATCCCAGAGACCTCATGCAGACAACGCGCTGTAATGTTACACTGCACCTTTCTAATTGCGTATCCCTTGCAGAGTTGAGGACTCCTTTCCTGCTGGTGTAGGAGTGGTGGGGAACGTCTTCACCATTCATGGTCCTGTGGAAGGACGACATGCCGGCCTGTATCTGTGTGTCAGCTACTATAACAGGCACAAGGCGACCATACAATTTAACATCACCGTTGAACCGCAAGTTACACAGCCCCGTACGTGGATCCTCTTGTGAATGTGCTTTTAATGGACAGTCATTCCAGGCCATCTGGAAAAACCAAATAAATGCCGTTGGCAGTCAAGCACAGCTATACAATGTTTCGTGCACTGAGAATTCCAGCGGTACATAAAGTGTGATTTATTGACGGTCGAACGTTACTTTGTCATTCTGTCAGTGGTGGTTCCCCCCGTGATAAGAGTGTCTGTGAGGAGCCGAGGCGCAGACAGGGTCATCGAGTGCTCCGCAGCCGATGGCATTCCCGCAGCCAACGTGTCCTGGCTCCTGCCAGAGAGTGTGCCCGGTGGAGGCTCCTGGTTCCACTCCACCACCTACAACACAAGCCACTCTGTCAGGGGAGTCGTACTTCTTCCTGCTTGCTCGCCTCGGGAGCTCACCGTGGAATGCGTGATCAGTCATCCGGCTTTTGAGGACCCGGAGAACAGAAGCGTAGCCCTCCCTCCTTGTGGTACGTTCAACAAATCAAGCAACGCACATTCTGTTACTAACTGTATCTCTGCATTAATCATGGGGGGTGTGGTGCAATCTGCATCTCCCTGGTACATAAATCACTTCCTGTATGCCATATTTTCCCAGCTAGTGTACTGGCCAGTGCAGAGACAAGCTTCCACGTTACAGTATACGGTTTCTCTGAGGTCACGGGCGTCCAATTCCGATGGATAAGCTAATAGTTTCCCACAAAGAAGTGAACGCATGCAGCTGCATGTGATGTGGCCTTAACACAATCTGTATCAGCATTTAAAGGGACACTCCTCAATATGCGTTGCCATACATTATGTATACGATTGGCACACACTCCTGTCACACTTGAATGCACCTCCCTACTCCCTCCCCGAAAGGACCTCACAACAAGCGGGGGGGGGTTGGGTTTGGATACGAGATTGAGGAGGTTTTATTTTTCTTGTGTTTATTGATATCATATCAAACATACAACTCAAGGACTGGGCTCAATATAAAACATAGATATTAAAATAGTCAGTTAAATAAAACAAAACCCACACTTTTCCACACACAGCTCCAGTGAACATCAGCATGAGCTCCAGTGCTGCCTGGGGAGCAGATGGAGAATACACCACGGTGGAGTGCACTGTGGACAGTGTGGCTCCAGCGGCCAACATTAGCTGGCGTGTCGGGGGCGGGGGTGGCGACGGCGACGGCGACGGCAGCGGCGACGGTGGCCACGCCCATCAGGGGGTCTTCGAGTGGTGGCAGGAGCTGCAGGCCGGTGGTATGGTGAGGGCGCGCGCCGCTGTCCGCTTCCTGTCTGCTGAGTATTCCGGTCGGAGCTGGATCTGTGTGGTGGAGCACGGGAGCACGGAGGTGCCGGGAGAACGGGAGATACGAATTCCGGCCATAGGTAAGCTGTTCAGAGGCTATCCTGCTGAGTCAGTGGAGAAATTTGAGCCCGCCGTAAACACACACACACACACACACACACACACAAACATGCACACCACCTGTTCCCTAAACACACAAGCACACACACACACAGACCTCCACATGCCCACCCACACACGACAAGCACAGCCCACCACTAATCTTTGCCCTTTTCCCAGAACCCCCTGTGGTGAGCGTGTCTGTCGCGAGGAGCCACGTGTCCCCTCTCTGGCTGGCCGTGTGCGACTACAGAGGCCAGGGAGTGAGGGCAGACCTCGCTTGGCGTCTCCCAGACAACAGCGGCGGGCGGACGTCACTGAGCAGCGAGTGCGACGGACGCACGCAGCGCGCCAGGCTGACCTATGAGTCCCCCCTGGCCCTCCTTGAGGGGAAGATGCTGCTCTGTGTGATCCAGTATCGGCGCGGCACAACAGAGACCAGAGCCATTCACATCCCCAGCTACTGTGAGAATAATGTGTTTGCCTTCTCTACCATCTTATCACATGCACACAAGTGCAACAACAATGGTTTTGAGCAATCTCTTTGGACAATCAAGGAATCATTAATACAACTACTGTATAAAATGCCTTCTTTAATTTAATTGGTTAAATCTGACAATGAGTGCAAGGAGGTACTCTTTTATATTGGTCTCATTCTTGCTTTATTGTCCAAAGTTATCCAATGCACCTTTAACACGTTATCCAATGCACCTATAAAGATTTAGAAGATTTATATTCCAAACTAACCTGTGCATCTGTTCTAACACAGATATCTCCAAGTTGACCGTTTTAAACTATACAACTCCACTGCAAAGCCGCTACGGTAGAGATCATGCCATACAGAGACTGTCTCTTCAGAAAAACCTTCATAACCAGAGAATATTGCTCCACGTGAATGGCAATGTGCCAAGTTATAACCTTACCTGTCAAAGGTATTGTTTATTCAGCCATCTTTACTCTATACTTATACAGTATATCTCAACAAAGTGTCCACGACTTTCTTGAAGTAGAACACTGACCAGACAGCAATGTTAAATTCTGATAGCAGGTTGAAATATACAAATACATAAAATAGTCTTCTTAGCAATTAACTATTCAATGTATTGCTTCCGTATTGCCAACATGGGGATCATTTTCTGAATGCAGGCACTTAATTCCTAACCTTGCGCTACCATTCTGATCTCACAAGCTTCAGTTTAATGTTGCCACTAGAATCAGTCTGGAAAGCCTAGAAATCATTTTGAATGTGTCCGAGTAGCAACGGAACTGACCAATCAGCATCGTATTGATAGCTACACCTGTGGGCGTGGTTTATGTGTGTGGGGTGTGGTTTAGGTGTGCTGCAGTGAAAAAAAAGACAGATGGTTCATCCAATCAACTGCCAAGTGTTTTTTGAAAGTGATTTTCCTGTACAAACAATTTGGATGCACGTCTCCCCAGATGGACGTGTGAATAACAATCCATCTGGCATGTCATCTTACTTAATTCCTATCAGCACCAACTGAACTACTCACATGGATGCTGATTGGCCAGTTTCTAATGGAGAGTTCCCAGACTGATATAAGCAAAGCACATGTATGGGAAGAGCTTGCACAATCAGCAAGGTTTAGCATGGCTTCCTCCGCTGGGAGGTCAGGCGTAGCTGCAAAACATGTGAACTATTTGACCTTTCACATAACATGGGTGTGGTGTCATAATGCTAACGTTCTGTAGAATTGTTATAGCTGCCTTGGAGGAGGGGAAGGTCTTGTTTAATGTATCAAGCCTGCATTTGTACAAAACAAGCTCCTTTACTCTCACTCTTTTACTTAACTAAATTATTTCCTTGCAGCAGGCTTAGTCCAAATCATTAAGATGTTATTTGCACAGAACATGATGGCCGTTAAAATGCAACGCACTCTACATACAAAATATGTGATATATACTGTACATTCCAATATAAACTATGTATATGTTGACTGATTGCTAGGTATAAAATGTCAAGCTTCTCACTAGTTTCACAGAATGTTTTGAAACCCTACACCCTCTTGAGAGATCTATTTCATTAAATCGTGTACTCAACTTTCCATGAACATGGGAATCATATGAAAGACATGGCTGTTGCAGGAGTGATGGCTCACCTGTGCATCTGGAGGCCGATGCCCTGGTCTTTGAGGCGGAGGTGACAGAGCACGATGAAGGTCTCTACACCTGCGGAGCATCGTTCTACCACCACAGGGCCACCGTCTACATACAGGTGGAGGTCACTTCTGAGGAAGAAGGATTACGTGAGTGCCATTCCTAACAGGCAATACAGGGTTTAAGACGCTTTAACTAGTAATTACCCATCAATACACAGTACCAGTAACAGCAGGCAGATCACATACCACTGTAAGATTAATTTTTGGTAAGATGTATTTATTTTTGATGGCTATATATTATGGGGAAAATCATATTTATTAGTTTTAATTTTAAGAATGACTAAGTGTCTAATATGCTATGAAAGCTATGTCTTCACAATGAGCTTCTTCTCTCTACATGTGCCTGACATAGTGTTGGTCGGGTTCACCTGCATCTCCACGGCTGCAGCCATTCTGCTGTTCTCCACCATTGCGCTCTGTATCTTCTGGTAAGTTGGGCAGCACTGCAGGCATATTTTGACCTGGTGGTGGGCTATCCAAGGCAAACCAGAAACAAACAGGATGCATGAATCGTTTAGCCAGCTAACCAAAGCGAAAGCATCGTCATACTACTACTCACAAACAGGATGTAATGTGGCTCTTGCAGAAAGGCGCCTCACCACAGCTGTTAGGCAGGTATCAACTGTTATTATCGTTGACTGGTAGTTTGGCTCTCCCATTTCCTGTTTTGTTACTTGTGGTACGATTTGTAGGTTCTCTTATTGATTTCAATTAAAGGTACACTACTCAATTTGAAACCAGAATTAGAAAAATGTTTTTGGTTTTCATCTGACATGGCATGCCTGCACCTGCATGCTAAAAGTCTCTACTCCAACAGACCCTCATATTGGCAGACAGCATTTAGAAAACATAAACAGTGAGCTGAGTTACTTGAATCACATTCTACAATTCTTGGGGCGCCCTAGCATTTGTACTATACCTTTAACAATACCAGTTACTGGAAGAGTTTAAAAAAACAATAGCTTAAGATGCATGTTTTATTTGTTTCGCACCCTTTAATGGCTTTAATGAAAGGTATCTCTTCTGAGTCTAGACAGTTTATAATTTACACGAGGAAGTTTCCACAACTCCATCAACTCCTCTGAAGCCCAACGAGACCATGGCGCTCACAGCACCATCAGGAATATATGGGTGCCGTTAGAGGCCCACTGAGAGGTTCAGTGGGGTTTTTTCAATAGGCTTGCTTCTCTGGTTAGTACATTTGGTCAAGGTGCCATTGGTTGAGTAAGCCTGTCTCCCATTATCCCTTTTCCCTGTGGGAGGCCCCTGTCAGGCTAATTTGGGAAGGTCAGTCAGAGAGTATACACTGAGAAGACATGACACCCCAAGAGAAAAGCTATTTTGGGATTTGCATCACCCTGCCAGTGGTAGGTACATATTTTGACAGGGACTGGCATCCATTGGAGTCGTCGGTGTCACCGGGGTCATAATGCACGAGTTGAGCTAGTTGTTCTCCTCACATCAGAAAGATCAATGATGAGGACTCAGGTCAAAATTGATATTCTTATCACGATAATGCATTCACAACTGAAACTTGCCTACTTGAGTTTACTCAATTAATTGGAGTCACAGTGCCACCTACAGGGAAATATCCAGCATTACAGGACAAAAATGCAAATATTCACAGCTATTTACATTTAATCTTTTAATTTTGTTTTTCAGTATAAGAAATAATCCAACTCAACCAAAGGTTTGTTACTTTCTGCTAATAAGTAATTACATGTTCCTTCCAGATAAGTTTGGTGTTTAATAAGTCATCTCGTCCACATCTCTTAAACAAATACTTGGTATTCTGGGGCCATGTCGGTTCAACTGCTTATGTATTTCAGAAACGGGAGTCCCTTGCAGCCTTGACCAGTTTAATGCAAGGACCTTGCTCTCCTGAACTGAAGAAAGCAACTGCCTTAGGAGATGGACAGGAGTATGCTCAGCTGGTTAGCTACTCCATAGTTATTGATGTGAAGTCCATAGTCTGAGCAGATAAAGAGCACTTGGATATCACGTTCATCAATGGCTTGATCCAATAGAAGCACATCAAAAGTAGCCTTGTTCATAGCAACTTTTACTGTGTTTGTTTGGCATAGGTGTATATTCATTATGTCGTCATCACCGGGCTGTGTTGCATACATGTTTTAATGAATTAACTTTACTTGAATTATTTATGGACTACTGTTCCATATTGAATGATGTTCAAGATGCAGACAGATTGAACTTGAGCATGACATATGTAAATAACACGATATGTATTTACTTGTATGAATTCTAGCAGTTTAAGATAGGCGGCTAACAGAGTAATGCTACCCTCATGTGGCAACATGTTGAAGTTCTGATCTGCATTAACAATCTTACGCAGTTTTCTATGTTACACATTCAGGTTGGTTTGTAGTCTTTCACTTAGATCAAATACATGACATTGTTACATGTAGCCTACAACATTGTTGCAACATGTTACACTGACAAAAACTACTTTGTCAAGCCTACTTTTTCCATATACTAATCTGCCTTATCATTTAGTAACACAAATCTAGAGAAAATAATAAAAAGAGCAAGTACTTCCTAAATAAGTGTATTTTATTTACCAGCTACATGCACTCTATTATTGGCCTATCATTGGCCTATGTCTGAACTACTTGAACTTTAATTGAAAGTGGTTAATGTACCAGTGTAGTGCTTATTGAGGGACAGGAACTGTTTTGTAAAGTATATTATGGTCTTTGTAATAGAAAACTTGCAATAAACGTTCTCATTTGTCAAAATCAAACCTGAACTTTCAATAACAGAATAAAAATAAAATAAAAAGATTCCAAAGGGACTTAAATTCTTTACATTATCCTTATCACATAATAGCAAAGTACACACTGTATTCATTTGTAAAAGAGTAAACAAAGGAACTAAAGTCCTTACAGGTATACTTTAGATTTAACAAGTAAAAATGGCTCATCGTTTCTTATACAAGCATGGATTTAGCTGCAGTCCCAATTTCTTGACATTCCCTGAAGCATCTCCCGTCTTCATGAATTCAAAGGAGAAGAAGTGACTGTTGTCTGTATCCTTTGCAAAATATATAAAATAATTATTCTAACAAACGGAAACAAAATCACCCACAGGCCTAAAATAGTTAATTTAACTGATGTCAAGTTACCTTGGTCGACAGCTTGAATCCAAGACTGGCTAACGCCGTCAGGAAGCTTCGCAAGTTTTCAAATCTGCTTGCAACCTCTGCTATTTTTAGGACACCCCTGAAATAATAAAGCAGAACAGAATTACTCCATATGTTGGGTATGTTGTGAGGAACTATAAACCACTCAAACAAGTTCAACTTATAATAGTGAACAATTCTAATTTACATACACAGTATCATTTACCAGTTCCGCCAGGATTTCGCGATGTTGCGATAACTTAACGCAAATTCAACTAATCCCTGCGAAATTTGTGCAACCTTGCAATTTTGTCCAATTACCGCAAATTTAACACATTGTCACTTGTTTTATATTGTGAATATAATTCACTAAATTGTAAAAACACACATAAGAACTTTTTAGAGAAAGCTGCCGTGAAATCAGGCATTTTAGGCCGCAACAATCATAAAAAATGCCCACGAAATCCTGGAGAGACTGATTTACTTGGACAAAAGCTTTTACCCCATAACCAATACACGATTGGCCTCCGCCAGAAAATCTGCAAGATTAGTCCCCATAAGTGACAGACAGAACACAGCAATGTCCACAGTGCCATCGTCAAGTGGGACCTTCAGAAAGGGAAGAGGTATTTTACTAACAGTCAGACACTGGGTACGGTATAACATACAGGATGACTGTAATTAACGGTGGTCAGCTGGTAAAGCTGTGCAATAAGTAAAGCTCACTCTGCGACAGCAAAATGAGACGCTGGAACCAGAACTCCCACGCTGGGGTTGTGTGTTTGAGTCCCAGTGCGGGACAGACTCGGTTACACATACTCACGTTGGCCATGTCACAGACGGTGACTAGGTGACAGACAGGCGCCAAGTCAAAGCTGTGCACTTTGTTCTTTACACATCGGGCTATCTTGCAGTCGCCAGAGCCAAAATCTGCAACCACTAGAGATGAAGGTCTGAAAACAAAAAAAAATAATTTTTTAGATTCATATCAAAGAAAACCCAAAACTGACAGAAATGTGACATTGCTTTTCAAGCATTACACAAAGAGAATGTGTATCAAAGTGTCTCACTTGCGACGGATGTAGGATACAATAGCATCTACGGGATTGGAAGGCCATTTTTGGACTTGTGCGGTGAAACCCTTGTGGTAGACCTCGAATGCCTCAGGATCCTGTTTGAACAGACGTTTTGCCTCTTCGCTACTTGTTGTGTACAGAACCTCGTTAATGTAGCGGAAACGAGCAGACTCCAAGCGTTGCATCATGCGGGATCTGAGGGCCGCTGAGCGATCCGGTAAAGATTCTTTGACTTGTTGCTCCAAATGTGGTGCGTCATCCTCATTCCCATGAGCTGAAAGACTCTCTTGTTTGGTGGGTTCCTGACTGTTGAGCACTTTCCGTAGCTTATCTCTTTTCTGTTTCTCCTCTTTGCTCATCTCCAGTTTCAGTTTTTTCATGGGTTTTGGGGGCTCCTGACTGTCGCCCGCTTTTTTCCCTGTTGCCTGTTTTGATGCCATTACACCTTTTTCGACTTTATTACTCGTCTTATTTTTAATTTCCTTTTTTGTTAATTGCTCATCTTCTATGATTGTTTGCATGTCCGGTGTTAAAGACGGATGCTCCTCCTCCTCTTCCCTTTTCCTTTTTTTAGGTTTATGTTTCAAGGCCGCGGCCTGCGGAACTGCATTCGTATAGCTGTTGCAATGCGAGCCTGTCGGTTTTGTTTCCTCTGTGATGTGTTGCTCTGGTGTGCCTGCTTTATTCACGTGTTGCTCCGGGTTATTCTGACAAAATTTATTTTTACATTTCTTCTTGTTTTTCATTTTGTTTCTCCACTGCTTTCTGTTTACTGTATGTGTATTTTCTCCTTTTTGTTCATTCAACTCTGACGATGTTGGTGTGTTTTCTCCATTGTCAAAATCTTTCTTTACTAATGGGAGCCCATGGGAAAGAGGCAAAATTATATATAAATCATCTTTCATGTACAATAAAAGGTTGGGTATTCTTACTCACCATATTTTAATTCTTTCTTCTTTTTCAGATTTTCTGGTGGATTTTTCTCAACCGTGTCAGCCAGACTTGAGTCACCATTCTCTGCCTCCTTTTCTGATGCACCAGCTTGCTTCTGCCTTTTACTTCTTTTCTTTTTTCTCTTGGTGTGGGGTGTTGGGACCGTTTCTTTTTCACAATCACTGTCCTCTTGGAGTGCATCACTCTTCATGTGTGGCAATGACCCCAATGTTTTCAGGGTTCGTAATAGGCTCTTTCTTCCTACACCCTTGGGCTTATCAGAAAAGAAGAGAGAAAAACGTAGCCTACATTATCAATGAATACATGTACAATCCAGAAACGTATAGTACGTTCAATGCATAATGTAAATCGTTGAACCAAATACCTTGACGAGACTGTTAGCCTTTTGAACGCTTTTGACAACATAACCGGTCCTTGGGGCTTTGGCACCTGGTTCATCATTCCAGTTTTCATCTTCAATGAACATGTTTGTTATTCTATTACACAGGTAAGCACACAAATAATGTCACACGTTTACTCTGTGTATGTATATTCACATTGATTGCGTGATGTTTTGTTAGCTGCACAGACCATTTAATGACAGATAACGAAAGTTAGTTAAACTAGTTGAAAAGTGGTACAATATTCATACATCATACGACGTATTACCGCGAATGCTGTTCCAAATTTTATGTTTCTCTTGTCAAAAGTGAATCACGTTACATTACATTTTTTGTTATTCGAAAAAGCCACGTTGGTTCGGAGCACACGAGAAAGCATAACAACTACAGAGGCGCGTTAAAATGACGTATGCACTAAAGGCATTTGATTCTTCTTCTACTTGGCGGTATTGGAGCATTATTGCCATCTACTGTAACATTATTAAATAGACAGCCCAGTTAGTCAATATTGGAGGTCATATCGACATGTTTTGTCCTGTAAAAACTTGTAGACGATAGTTTATTTCACTGCTGTTCGCATATACATGTTTTCAAACAAATACAGTGTTCTAGTTGTATTATAGGATCACATTTCATATTACAATCGAACCTGCACGTGAAGATAAGTAGATCATACTTTGGAATTATTTAACCACGATTCGGATGTTCTAATCCCTATCATCAAACACAATCATAGGCATATAGGTGTGTGGCTTTAGTTAATTATACAAATTATATTGTGAATTATGATAGGCTGTCTACATGGAATATGGAGTGTGTCTAATATATGAATACATTATTCACACTTTCTGTTCATTCAGTGACCAGTATAAGAAGAACAAATGGAAAACTGAAATAATGATGCGTACTACAAATTAGCCCTATGTAACTTGACAAGCATAGCCTGCGGGTCTGAAATTTCATCAAAGGGACATTGTGGTTTGTTTTTCAATAGAGGGCGCTGTTCAAGACAATTTGTTTTCTTATCCTGCTGTCTGTATGGTTGGCCGAGGAAGGCGAGGGTGTGGACGAAGCAAGGGATTCCAATATTCTTCAAATACACAATTTCTGCCAACTTTTGCTCATGTGAAGGGATACATATAAATACGTAGCAGCATTTACCTGGTAAGATAATAACTAGAAATGAACTTTTCCAGTTAAATTAATGTGTTACGTACAGTTAAGATGGTGTGCGCTCGAACTACAGCTTGTACCGTAGTCTAAGTCAAATGAGAGACGCCGGACACCATCAGTGGGTTAGCTTGTTTGCAAATCTCTCTTGAAATTGACCATATTTTGCCTAAATGTATTTGACCTACATAATATACCCAAAAATCCCCAAACTAAAAATATAAAACGTATTGTAGTGTAGTATGTGAAGTAGCAGTGGCCCGTGTTTATTTCCAGGGAGAAGAAGCTAGCTACGTACGATACCTACTGTACTGTACTGTACTGTAACTATAACCTCAGGCCAATGTAGTGCAGTAAACTACTTATTGTTGCAGTGCACGCTATTAATCTAATGTAAACTAATGGGCTGATGATACCGTTCCTTTTGAATTTCTACTCTCACAAAATGTTCTAAAAACGAGATTATAAACTGAACTCAAAAAAGGGTTGGGAAATGCTGCATTACATCAAGTGTTAGTCATGTGTTATTATGAATCATAATAATGTTATATAGCTGGTTAATCTAATACACACCCAAAATGGACAGCCTTTTGTATGGTCTCATGTTTGTCTTTCTTTTCTTGGTTTTTATGTGGGCAGTGTTGCTGTCGATGATAGTGCACATTAATATTGAGCTGACGATGCATTGCTTGATGGTAATCATATATGTGTTTGGTAGAATAGTTTATAAAGACATTTGTTGCTCTCAACATGTAATTTCCCTGTTTGATTTTCCAGGGCTCAGTGAGCATCTCTGATTGCATCCCAGACTGTCCCAGACGTGGGACGAAAGCTTGGTCTGAAATTTGTGAATTCCTCTGGCTGCCTCTTTTGTTTGACAACGTTCTCCTCATCCAGTCCTAAAGCTACATCTCTAAGGAAGAGTCACATAGCCATAATGGATGATATCTTTACACAATGCCGGGAAGGGAATGCAGTAGCTGTTCGACTATGGTTGGACAACACAGAGAATGACCTGAATCAAGGGTGAGTATGTAGGAATAAATTAGGTTGTATACTGCTGTCCAAGATTATGTACACACCCCATATCTACCAATAGAAATAAAATAGCTTCTTAATGATCCTAATATAAACTAATAATGCAATATCAAATTGTTATTACCACAGTGCTATGCATTGACCATTCTTTGTCTGTCTTGTCAAATCAAGCATATTTCTACAGCCACCATTGTCAGATTCACATTTTACCTGTATCTTCTGACCTTATTGGTATTTCTGTTGTCATTGACTTATGTACAGTATGCAGTATGTTCACAGATGTCATATTTTTAAATAATGACTTCAGGCCATTCATGATTCAATCAAATACATATGTGTAGTGAGTTCTTATGATTTTTTAGGGAAGTTTAATTTAAGATGGATTTGTATTTTGTACTGTGTGTGCATATACATATTAGATCAGAACTGTGAAACTGTTTTGGTATTGGTTGATTTCAATGTTTCATCTGTCTATTTGTTGTTCACACCCCAACTTTCAAACCTGATCCTGACCTAACTTTATGTTCTACAGTTACAATAGAGCAGGCTATATAATGGTTGAGTCAGAGATACTGGATAAATATTGTTTAATGGAACTAGGGTTGTGCAATTAATCACATTTTAATTGTGATTTCCATTTTGGTACTGACAATTACAGAAACAATATAATCAAGAGAAAACAATTATTTTGCACTTTACGTTTCGCAAATAAACTCTTATTTTGTCTTGTGTTCTGAATGACAAGTGCATGCTCACTTTCATCCCTTTCAGGGTGAAATTGAAAGATTGTTATAAGTATTAAGAGACATTTTGCAGATGAAGGTGCTTCGCTGTTCATTTGTTTAAGATTCTTGAGGTGCAGTAAATGCAACATCTTTCTAAAGTCAATGAGAAATCATATTAAATAATCGTGATTTCACTGTTCACCAAAAATAATAATGACGATTATTTTTTCCATAATCGAGCAGCTCTATTTTGAACTCTTGAACTATTTTGAAGTAAACCATCTCTCCCTTCAACGCCATAGGTTTCTTCCTCATAGGCTCCACCCTCCACATTGGACACACATTGCCAAGGCTGGGATAGTGTTGTGTGGTGCTGTCTGCACCATTTTGTTTGTGATGTCACAGAGCCAGGGCTGTATAGAAACACCAGATAATTGTTTCACCACGCAGACAATACGGACAGATAGTGGACCATGAGGACATTCACTGAATCTGACGACAAGTGCATTTGAGTGTACTTTGGGTCCTGAGCTGACACCTCAGTGGCTACCCTATCATTGAGACTGTTACAGTGGAACCTGGAAGACTTGTTTGGAGTAGGTTACAATTACTTTGTAAAATCTAATTAATTTCACTCCTTGACTTCCACCACCAGGGCAAAAGTGTTTACTTCATGCATTTTGAAACCAAAATGTGAAAACTCTAATGTGCAGTATGGAAATCTACATCTCAAATAGAATTTGAAATATTCAGATTTCTTCATTTTTTTGGTATACTGTACGATCGGATATGCATGTACATACATATACACACACACAGTACTCCAGTAGGCTATTTTCAGTCAAAACTCAGGTCAATAATGGAGTTCACCAAGGAAAATTAGACTTAGACAGACTTTGTCATTTAAATATTAAATTACAATAAAGATCTGTAACGTTATTTGTATTTTTACAACTTAATTTTTTTAATACACAATCCTGAAAAAGGGACGTTTCTTTTTTTGCTGAGTGTGTGTGTATATATATATATATATATATGTATATGTGTATATATATGTGTATATATATATATGTATATGTATGTATGTGTGTATGTATGTGTATATGTGTATATATATGTATATATATATGTATGTATGTGTATATGTATGTATGTGTATATATATATATGTATATATGTGTATGTATGTATGTGTGTATATATGTGTATGTATGTGTGTATATATGTATGTATGTGTATATATGTGTATGTATGTGTGTATATATGTATGTATATATATATGTATGTGTGTATATATATATATGTATGTGTGTATATGT
>JAODTR010028405.1:5308-22427 GCA_025399935.1 Amblyopsis rosae
CAACAACAACAACAGCAACAACAACTCCGCAAACGCGAGGCACTAGTAGCGACTGCGTACCGCGGCGATCTCCTCCGTCTTTTTGAGTTTCTCCTCCCACGTCACGGTCATTTCTTGGATGAGCTTCTCAGATTCGTGCAGCTTCTCTTTCAATTCAGGGGCCTTCAAGGACTATGGGAAGGGAGAGACGCACGTAAGTGATTTGCTTTCTGATGACCGTGATGTGTGCTGGTTTCAGCTGCTACTGACACATGTACTGTATTTGTAAATCCTACGTCAGTTGGACAAAAGCAGCTGCCGAATCAGTGGCTTTTAGACATGATCCCCCCCACTAATTGGGTGTCTTGTTGCTTAATATGTAATATACATATAAGGAACAATGATCATCAAATTTTACAAGATTAAATGTGAAAGGTTCTCAGAACTCTTGGCCTGGAGTCATCCCGTGGTCCCGCCCTTCTCGCCCCTCTCACTCCTCTCACCCCTCCCGCCCCTCTCACCCCACCTGCCCGTCCACCCCTCTCACCTCGGCCTGAGAAAGCTGCACCTTGAGCTTCTCCACCTCCTCCCGCAGCTCCCTGATGATGCGAGCGTTGGGGTCCTCGTTCACCACGGCGTGGTTGACGATCCTCTTGGCCCGGTCGGCGTAGCGCAGCGTGGACAGCGTCTCCTCGTAGTTGTCCGCTGCCGGGCTCACCGTGGCGATCATGGCGGTTTTACTGTTGCCGCCCAGGTTGTCCTGGAAGCAGAGGTTTGACAACAAAACTCTACTGGGAACACAAGATGCACAACGCTACAGTAGCAACACGATGCTAGCAACACAACGCTACACTAGCAACACAGCGCTACAGTAGCAACACAATGCTAGCAATACATTGCTACACTAGCAACACAGCGCTACAGTAGCAACACAACGCTACAGTAGCAACACGATGCTAGCAACGCAACACTACAGTAGCAACACGATGCTAGCAACACAACGCTACACAAGCAACATAACACTACAGTAGCAACACACTGCTATACTAGCAACACAACGCTACAGTAGCAACACGATGCTACAGTAGCAACACGATGCTTACAACACAACTCTACAGTAGCAACACAATGCTACAGTAGCAACACAATGCTAGCAACACAACGCTAGCATTGTGTTGTTGAAAGCCATTCAAGGTGCTGTAGGTAGAATTATGGATATAAATATATTTTAGAGCTATAGATATCGATAAAAATTCCATAGTCATTGTTCAGTTATAAGCGAGTAAAAATATGCTCTACAGTATATATACTGTAAGTCCATTTAGATTTTGGCAGCCACCAAAAACATTTTTACCAATCAGGGTCTATTTTCAATGATTTATTTGGGTTAGGCCTTTTGTTCTATTGTAGCTAGCGAGCTAATTATTAGCTAGCTCTGGCTGCAACACTCAAATCCCACCTACGGAAGCTTTAAAGGTGAGTGTGGATCGAACCTTGAGCAGCCAGGTGAGCACTGAGTCTCTGTAGGGCACAAACTTGGCCTTGCCTTTCCCTGCAGACTGGTCCGCCAGAGCTGATATCACACAACCCAATGTGGTAAGAGACCTACAAATATAAATAAGAACACATATTTAAAAAGGTACAGTCCTTTGTTATGGTCCAAAAATAACTGTTCACAAAAGTGAATGTGCCTAAACAATGTTTTTGTAATGCATTATTCAACCACAAGGGTAGATCCGGACACAAAACGAGGCGCAGCCCATAAACACGCACACACACACACACACACACACACACACACACACACACACAGTGGCAGCGTGTGTGAAACCCACTTGTTGATGTTGCTGCCCTCTTTGAGTCTCTCCCCAGCAGCTCCCGTCTTGGACACTCGCTCGCTTCCTGCCAAGTCCACCAGGCTCATCTTGCTCACTTTTTCCCCTGAGTTCTATAAATACCAGCCGCACAGACGCACAGAGAGACACAGGGACAGAGAGACGGCCACACAGACGGACAGAGAGACAGCCACACAGCAAGACAGAGAGACACAGGGACAGAGATACAGGGACAGAGAGACACAGGGACAGAGAGACAGCCACACAGACGGACAGAGAGACACAGGGACAGAGATACAGGGACAGAGGCAGGCACACAGACGGACAGAGAGACACAGGGAAAGAGGCAGCCATACAGACGGACAGAGACACACAGGGGCAGAGAGACACAGGGACAGAGAGACAGCCACAGAGACACCCACACAGACGGACAAAGAGACACATGGACAGAGAGACACAGGGGCAGAGAGACAGCCGTACAGAGAGACACAGGACAGAGAGACAGCCACACAGACAGACAGAGAGACACAGGGACAGAGAGACACAGGGGCAGAGAGACAGAGGGACAAAGAGACAGCCGCACAGACGGACAGAGAGACACAGGGAAAGAGGCAGCCATACAGACGGACAGAGACACACAGGGGCAGAGAGACACAGGGACAGAGAGACAGCCACACAGACGGACAAAGAGACACAGGGACAGAGAGACACAGGGACAGAGAGACAGCCGTACAGAGAGACACAGAGACAAAAAGAGTACATCAGTGATGCGCTAACTGTTTGACCCATGACCCTCAAGAAAATGTGTATTAGCATAAAAGCTAATTATATGATATACTGTATAAACCCTACTTAAAAATGTATGCACAAGATCAACAAAAAGTCAGAAATAACATTAAACAAAAGAACTTCAAATGTAATAAAAAATAATGATAAAATATGTTCATATTCTAATCATCTTCCCACAGCCCCAGCTAAATCATAGTGTGACCCCCTCCCAATCCCCAGTTTGGTAACTGGTATTAGCAGAGCTCCTTAGAGCTACTATTTTCAGCAGAAAGGCCAAGAAACACTGACCCCAGACCGTAGATCATAGAGCGTCTGCGTGACGATGATGCTAAAGACACCGTGCGACCGACTGCTCTCCTCGTTCATGTTGGTGGCGGCAACGGTCCTGGATTTGTTCCCTTCTGACATCAACACCTCGATGTCCTAGAAACCAGGAAGTGACGTGGGCGACCGGGACAGGAAGACACAGAGGGGGTCAGTGCCAGACGACGTGGTTAGAAACGGAGCGTGCCGTCGAGTATGAGCTTGTGACGCTGTACAGAACCTAACTGCTTGAGTGTTCCCGTGTCGTGTGATTTAGCCCGCACACAAGTGACTGAGAGAGAGAACGTCCGCTGGGCTAACGTCATGCAGCACAGCTCTGCCGAACAGGGTGGGGATGTCGGGGTTTAATTAAGGAAGGCCCTGCCAAGAACTGGCATGACTATAGACGAATCCGTGACATGATATGTGCGTCGATGGAGTTTCACTCCATGGCCATTTTAACCGCTGGGGACAAGTATGAATGTACAGATCTACAGATTGTGAGGCTAAATAAATCACAGAGTGTGTGTGTGCGTGTATGTGTGCGTGTGTGTGTGGTAGGTGCGTTCAGCCCAGGCTGTGATCACAGTGTGTTGCAGGAAGACACACCTCGAAGTTGGTCACAGCCAGCTGCGACAGGCCATCCACATACGGACCCAGCACTTTGTGCTCTCGAACCTTCAGGGACTGCCGGCCCCTGACATGTAGAAGGGCAGAAGAGAACGCAACGTATGATCAGGCAAATGGAGGTCTGTTTTAGGCTTTGTTGTTGCTGTGCTGAGAACGCCTGTAATCGTGTAGAATATTTAATAAAGGATACAGCTACAAATACATGTTAGCAGAACACATAAAAAAAATAAAAGAACAAAATAAATGCAGACCACATCCTGGTGTGTTTTGTTAATGCATCTTGCACTCAAGGGCCACTGTAAAAAAAAACTACCACATAAAAACAGATGAGAGGCAATAAAGATAGATCCAAACAGTATGCACACTCTGTAATAGTGCAAGCAGATGCTGCAATGCTTCAATCAGCTGCTGATTAAGTGTATTTCTAAAATTAATTACCCAATAATGGTCTATAGCACCGAATGAACGCCTGCCTGTAAGTTTATAAATCAAGACTCTGTATTGCACATGTCAGATACCCTATTCTTCTCCACTACCCTTTCCTAGCGCATAAAGAGCTAATCCGATCATTTATCCCTCTTGTAAATACGTATGTGGAATCCGTCAGTCACACTTATTTCCCTCGCAACAAGAAATGTTTGGCTCACGTCAACTGCCACCACAAAAGGGGACAGAGCAGTGTCCAGAGAGAGCGGAGAGCATGTTATATAAGCGGGGAGGAAGTTGCGCTCCAACTAGGCCTGGCAGCATCCTTAAGACATCTGCGGCGCACAGAGCAGCCCACTGTGGTGGCTCTCTGGGGCTCCCCACACAGACTACACGGATAGTGCTTCCGGCTCCTAGCGTCGCTAACAGATGTCCCCTCAAATGCACCCTTTCACTGCTCAACCTCCCCACCCTTCCTAGCCTGCCTGCCAACCCGCGCCCACGCCCACAGCCAGACCCAGACCCAGGGGGGGAAGGGGTGCAGAGAATGCCACATTGTCAGGGGGATGATACTGGTCACTGTTCTCCAGAAAACGACAGGGCTCAGCTTCCTCCTGGCTGCAGTCTGACGCCCACCCTGTGACACGACCACTAGACACAACAGAGCTATAAACGGAGATGAATCCCACAGTGCTATTGGTGACAGTCAGAGCATGTACAGCTATAGGCTGTGGAGCTCTACGAGCGCATGTGTCATGTGATTTGGGAGAAGGAGATGCAGGCAGTGTTTCTTTCACCACAGCCTGAGTGCAGCTGGTGCCACGTTGTTATTGAACCCAAGGTCATCACCCCCCAAACACAGAGCCACTAGCTCAGCTGAAGTGCCAAGCATTAAAAAAAAACAATAAAAAAAACAAACAAACATCTGGATCATTTTTACATTATGAATATTTGGGATGAAACTCACCCTTTGGGGTCCAGGAGGTCCCTGACCTTCTCGTTATAGATCTCCATGTAAGACACCTCCACTTTGAAGGAGTGGGCCTCGTTCTCTTCTCTGTGGACCCTCTCAAACAGAGAGCAGCAGAGCCTGGGGATCAAGCCTGGCTGCTCCCCATTTCCCATCATTGAAAAGGACTTGCCTGACCCTGGAGATAGATGAACTTTGGTTTGGTGAATGCTCTAATCCGTTCTGCACTACTAAATAACAAGCCAATTTGCCACCAAGTAAATTGTCCCGTTGTCTTACGTAGCTTTAAAAGATGCTGTTCAAAAGGGTTCCTCTTTAATTTCTGTATATAATAATTACATAACTTTGGGGCCAGTTTCACATACACATGGATTGAGCCTAGTCATCAACTAAGAACATGTTTCAATGGAGATCTTCATTGACTAGGCTTAATCCATGTCTGTGAAACCAGCCATGTTGGTGTCTGAAGTTGGTGTCTACGGTCACTAAAGGTCTAATCTGTTCTACTCAAAGCCTTCATTAGGTTTTGCCATTGTTTAATCATGGGGTGTCCTTCGGGTCAGGAAGTTGAAATTGAATCCATGGTGAGGAAGGATACAGTTACGGACAGTATGATTTCCTGTACTTCCAGCACAACCACCTTTCCGCGTTGGAGCCATTTGCCGACTTACTCTGCCTTCAGTTCTACTTAATATGCCTAAAATACTGTATAATGGAGGTCAAGTATTGTCTAACATGATCTGTAGTGATCTAATGATCTAATGGATTTCATGAGGGAAATTGACATTACATAAAACAATGACTTCTGGAGTTTTTGTCTGGATTTGCAGTTACCAGTCTGTCCGTAGGCAAATATGCAGGCATTGTATCCCTGGAATGCGTTTTCAAGTATTCCCTCTCCAAGGCACTTGAACACAACCTCTTGACCTTTTAAAATAAAGAATTGGTTACCATGGAGATTATAGTAAACACACAAAAAAAAGCTGTTCAAACATGCATCAGCAACATTCAACAGACACAATAGTGGTGGTGGTGTGGGAGGGTTAAACAAAGCCTGACAAATGAATGTTAGGAGGATAGGGCCCGTGGTCGTGGTCATGTGGGAAACAGCGGCCCGCCTGTGCGGAGATATCGCTCGTGTTGCTCACTGTCATGCAGCTGAATGGGGGAGCTGTCTAATGAGCTAAAAAAAGGCATGGTCCCCCCAGCCACTTCAGGCAGCTCTCCGGCCAACAGATTGGCTCGTCGCGTCAGCACAATGCCAAATACACGGGCACTCCATCGCCATCACAACCTCGCGGGGATATGATAAACAGAGCGTCGACAACGGCTATGTAAATGGAATACTGGCAGAGTATATGCAGTAATATGCAACTTCCCTGAATGTTAGGAAACACGCGGGTTGTAACGTTTCTGTAACTCATTATAGCAAAATCAACTGGAGCTAAATTAATTGCATGCTATCAATGTTAATGTCACATTCACATTTTGTGTTGGAACATAACATGTGAGTGTGACCAACTCATTCATTATGAGTTGCGATAATAAGAGATGAGTTCTGGTTGTATAATCTGACCACTTAGAAAATGACCTTACAGTGTGCTTTGTGAACACAAGGTAAAAAATGAACTCTCTGCAATAGTGTTGCTGTGAGTTGTGGCAATATTCCCTCCCCACTAGTGGTATAGCGTCTTTTGCTGAGGAGGGGATGATTAGGTTTCATCAAAACTAAAAACGCATCTGACTCACCGGCGTACTTTGGAACGTTGGCCTCGTCTATGGACCAGAAACAGTGGTCGAAGGCAAACACCTGCACACATATCAGACATGAGAGCATTAGACACCAATGTTAACCACCTGCACAAGCATGTACAGCCACAGACAACCAGGGCCTTTTAACCAACGACTTAGCTACCGCAGTGCTTCTTGTGCGGAAGCTCAACAGGCTGGAGACGTTCTGCGTGCGTGTGTGTGTGTGTGCGTGAGAGATTGAAGAGAAACTAACAGTTCCAGGTTATGGTTGCTGGGACTGTGCCATGACATCCATGCATAAATCCAGCTAGCGCAGCATGTTTGTCATGGTGGGCCGAGTTAAATTAATTCATAAATCAGGGTCAGCGCTTCCCAGTGGAAATTCCAGCACCCAGTGACCCCGGTTTCCAGGGCAACGGCGCTGGACTGGTTCCTGGTGGCGCAGACTGGCCCTCGGCCATCAGCACCAGGACCGAGACGGGCCTCGCTAGGCCAGAGAGACGCTAACCAGCACAGACCTCCCCTGTGTTAACGCAGACACCTGCGTGTGCTCTGGGCCACAGGCTCAGAGCGCTACAAGGGTGCTCTACAGCAGTGGTTCTCTATGTGTGGAGGAGTCACGGGACCCCCCGGAGGCTCCTGAGGCACAGCGGAGGGGGTCACAAGATGATTTTCAGACATTAAATAGCATATTATAGCCAATAATAGTACAGTTTATACATTACTTATAATGTAATGTATAACTTACAATGTATAACTTACTGATGTAATCTGCTACAAGTCTATATGAAAATACTATCAAATCATATTATAGCTACTATGCTTCTACCACATCTGGCACTGTTAATTTGGGGGTTGTGAGTCTCTGGTTTTGTTGAGCTGGAAGTTTAGGAACCCCTGCTCTATGGGAGCGTGCAGCAGGCTAACTTGGTAATGTAATACGTACTGTGCCAGTGGGATCCAACACTAGGTAAGGACAAATGTTGGTTATTCAATTTGTCTCCGTGACATTAATTCCATGCCGACACATTGGGGTCATCGAGAAATCCACAGAAGGGTCGAAACACTGTCTCTATGATTTGTACGGAATTTTAACTGGCTGGTGGGTGGGTGGCTGTATAAACGAGAGCTGCTGGCCTTTCTCTTACTTCCAAAAGCATTTATATTTCAACATGCACATGTTCCTCTCTGCTCATCACAGCGGCAAGCTCACTGTTCCAGACTTCCGCCAAGCGCTGAATGTCTGCCGTAGGGCTGCAATGGCGGTGGGCCTGTGGTGTGAACACACCAGCGCTGCGGGCTGCCGATGCCTGGCCTAGTGGGCGCCTGCCAAACAGCATTCCCCCCCCCCCCCCCGTCCCGTCCCGTCCCCCGTCCCCCGTCCCCCCACTCAAAAAACCCTGAAGCCTTTTCTTATCCGCATAAATGGCATCGGTGGTGTGGCCCCGCTGATCGCATAGTCAGCATGGGAACAGCACGAGAGAGCGCAGAGAGAACGAAACACTTGCAAAGAGAGGCCTCCTCCCGTGACTTCAGACGAGCGACAGGGTGCCATTCACACGAACAAAGGTGCCATCATTCTCAATTAGGGCGTGCTTGGTAACTAGAGCTTTAAGTCTGCAGCTGACTCCAACTTTGCCTCAGGGCTTGCTGATTGGGCCGTCACTATTAGTCAGCGTTGTGAACTGTGATCGAGGTGAGTGGAGATACTGAAACACAATCACGTGCCTGTCATTTCCTACTGTGGGCAACAGCTTGGATGGGACATTCCCGTGACCCGCGTTTACCCTTTCCCGATGCAGGCAAACTAATTGGAACTCCACTGCGACTTAGCAGACTAAGGCTAGCTGAAGCCGGCGCTCGAATAAATAACACAAAATGAGCTTCCTCGGCTGCCAGGGAGGGACCACTGGACCCTCCTATTTCCTAGTCGGCCTGTGTCAGAGTGGCCTCGTGCTCTCTGCACAAAGCCAGGTCCCTGGTGGGTGAGGCCCACACCTCTCAGAGCTGGTCACCAGTGAGCCTGTGAGTTTTCAATGGGCGGGAAGGGTGGAAGGAGGGGGTGTCCTGCAGTACAACAATGAAGCTTTCAATGTTCACGCACACAAACACACACATGCATATGCACATATACGCACATACACACACACACACACGGCTCCAGAAACACCAGCAAACTATTTTTTTGTTATGTATTATTTTAACATGGCTCTTTCCAGTCTTTCATGTGGCTGAAGGAAAACAGTAGCTTATGATGGAGTGCTGCAGTATCCGTGACAACGCCAGCAAGACATCTGATTCGACAGGCACATCACAGAGGAAATACAGCTTCAGTTTCTGCTGACGCGGCACAGTGCCAATGTATGTTGACGTGTGCCGGCCTCTGGTGTGGCTGTGGGGACGGAGATGAAACACACTTACCTTTGGTTGTTTCCTGTCCAGCGGGATGAGCAGTAGTGGCACAGAGGGATAGGGAGGGTAATCCGGGAACAGTTGAACAATAAGAGCAGAAGAGAATAAATAACTTGGTTAGCATTAATACAATTTAACTGAACATGTTCTCGCTCAGTGAAGAGCAGCTGCCCTTCTCACAGTAGGACACCTCCTATTGTCTCTCCATTTGTCTCTCACAAATGGACTTCAGCTGAAAAGGAAAGTATGCATTGAGAATACAAATTCCACAAAACGCTGATTCATTTATCTAAGCATTCAAGAAGCTCTCGTCTCACACCGCTGCGTGGCCTGTAACACTTTAGTTAGATCCTGCCGTGATTTCTTTATTCACTCTTTCCCTTGTTCACTTCCAAATAGTGGTGTTTCCTGGTGGCAGGGCTGTGATTGGGTTCATACTTGGGCCAGTGGAGTGTGAGAACGGGAAGAGATTTGAGAAACAACGTTCCACTGTGTTGTGTAAACAGCCATTATGCCTGTGGACCGAACACAGAGACCATATCGGGGAGCGTGGCTTCAGCATTACCTCAAACCGGAACTAAAAACAATAGGGATTACATAAGGCCGAGTTAATGCAGAATGACTATAAGAACACTTAAGAACACAGTTTTCCAGCTAACTGATTTAGAGTGGACCAAGCGAATCTACTACCTAGAGTAATAGCTCCTAAAAGAAGTGTTAACATGCCAAACTAAACATAATAACAATCATGATGACACGTCATTATAGTCGTACGTTCAGGCAGATGATGCACAGAGCAGTATTTAATTAATGTCTATATTTCAAGGATGGGCATTGGCAAGGACCTCACCATACGAAAATTTAAACATCGCTGTATGTTTTTTTCTTTTTCTTTTTTTTGCACAGGCAGCCCTACTACCATGATCTTTTTTGCACATCTACATCTGGTACACCCATGCATGTCTCTCACTACCGGCACATCTTCCCCGCAGCTGTCTTCTGGCAGGGAGCTGGAGGTGGGCCTCACCTTCAAACACTAACCAGCCTACGTGTGCAGGGTGTTGGGCTCACGCTGAGTTGCACTGGCTGCAGACTACAGTCGAGGATGTCGTCTTGATACAATCAACGCCTTATTATTGCATTCTTCTGCGTTTGTGTTTTAGATATGCGCATTGCGTGCCTAACCTCAGAGGCAGAGCAACATAACACAACAACAAAAACAACCCCGTTAGCAACTGTTTACCGCTAAAATGCAAAACAGCATTTAAGGCCATTAAGGGTGCTCCCTCCCTTCAGCTCATGAGACAGAGACAGACAGACAGAGAGAGAGGGCAGAGAGAGAGAGAGAGAGAGAGAGAGGGCAGAGAGAGGGAAACGGAGAGATGGCAGTAGAATACAATGAAAGGAAGAGGGATTTGGGTTCACACTGTCCGAATCTGGGCCACTGACAACCACCATGACGGGGTCTTAATCAGCCCTGACAGAAACCACAGGGCCTCACTTCTCAGTGGAGGGGGTGACCAGAACCAGACAGGTCTTTTTTAAACATGCCCTAGCTTGATTGGCTATCTTACTTTGAGTGGGAGGATATGTCCCGGCCGACAGCCATGGTTACAATCCTGAAATCATGTCACAGTCACACCCTTGTTCCCAGTTCATCCTTGAGAAAAACAGATTTTCTCCATACAGGAATAATTTTAGATGTTAGACTTTCCAAGCTCTTTCAGGTCCCTTTATTCAACACAACTGACCACACAACTGGTAGAAAAAAAAGACATAATATTGCAATGTGGGAACTTCAAATTTAACAGTAAAATGTATTTGATAAAAATGTATTTTAGCATAATACATTCTATGCATAATTTGTGTGCTATTTGTGTGAACTGTACACACACAAAGGCCTGGAAGACTTGCAGGAAAGGTCAGTGGTTTATAGCTACAGTAATACAAGCACATGATGCAGCACATGTATGACACAGAAATGTCTGCCAGCATCAGACCCTTCCTGCCTCAGTGGGAGATGCAGTCCAACGCTGCAGCCCCAGAAGGTTGGGGCTTATGTTTCGTGCCCCCAAGGGCAGTTGGCTCTATACGAGTCAATGCAGACCTAAAAACCCTGCTAAAAAATCCAGCATAAACCAGCTTGAATTCCATGCTGGTCCAGGCTGGTTCACACTGGTTAGTGCATGTTTAGTGCTGGTTCATACTGGTTAGTGCTGGTGTAGTGCTGGTTCATACTGGTCAGTGGTGGGGTAATGCTGGTCTAGCTGGTATACCAGCACACCAGCAAACAGCATGGGATGCTGGTACACCAGCAAACCGGTTCCAGCATGCAAAACATACCTTATGCCGGTGACCAGCAATGCTGGATTTTTTAGCAGGGACATGGCTGCCTGAGACAAAAAGTCACCCGTGAATGATTCTGTCTTGACCAGCGGTGAATAAAACTGCCTGTTCCAACTACAATAACACCCTACCCTCCTATCTAATAACATGATGCTGTTATCATGTGAAGCTTTCCAGGTAGTCTGTATTTTGATGACATGCAGAAGGGATAAAGCCTTTGCGAGATCAGCTTCAGTTTAACTTTGCCTGCAAGAATCAGTCTGGAAAGCATAGAAACTAGAAATAGAACTTACCAATCAGCGTCGTATTGATAGCTATGCAGGCGTGGTTAAGGTTTGCCGACAGCAAAAATGAACAGATGGTTCATCCAATCAACTGTGTTCCTGTCCTTTTCAAACAGTTTAGATGGACGGCTCCCCAGATGGTCTTGTGACAAACAATACATCTGGCATGTCAGTTTAGAAGGGATAAGCTTGATTGTGTTGAACTTGACCCACAATTTCAAATACAGTCAGCTTAGAGTGATCATGGTAAAATGCAGTCGTTACATGCCGTCACATGGTGTGTTATACACTGGGGGGCAAGCTGCTAAAAGGACAGGACTACTGGAATGTCCCCTTTGGTTGTGGATCCAGATTAAGGCCATTGGGTCATTATGCCACAGAAGAATATGCTCTGGTGGCACTACCAGACTACCAGAGCACAGAACTGGATTTAACCAGTCTCTTAAACAGAAAAATTGTGAGAAGGCCATCCAGTCAGCCACAATCTCATAACGACATAGGCCCACTCTATTTCTCATAGCTCTATAATTGTCATATTTCATATTTCTAACCCCCCCTAGACTGACATAATAGGAAGGAACAGAGGTCAACTGGAGTCATGTGAAAATGGGGCTTGACGTTTTGTTATGTAGCTACCGTATATAAAATCGTAGTCACATACAGTAGTACATAAACAGCAGGGATGGTGTGCCTTGTTTATCATTTACCAAGAGAGATAGGAGCAACTTACTGGCAGCCTATACAACACAGTTGTGAGGATGGCATAATCCTGCATTACCAGCTCATTCCAATCTATTATGCAGAGCACATAGTAGATAAGGATCAACCCCATGGAGCGCTCTCTCACACACGCGTGCACTGCACACACACACACACACACACAGGGGGAGAGGGGAGGTGCCCTGGACGATCAGACATTAGTTGACTGCATACCGCAAGGGCTGACAGTAGATGCCATTTACAGCTTGAGCGTAGCTCTATCCCCACGGACAAATAGACAAATTCCCCTTCTTTATCTGTCGCTATAGCGCCCAACCCCACTCTGAACACAACTGCACTTCTTGAGTTTTCCCTGAAGTTTCAACTGAGGACACGTTTCAAACAATTATTCTCCAATAAGCTTTTGGAGACAACCACAACATCCACCATGCTTTGTGAGTGTCGGGTTACGCAGTGCCTGTGCTCTCATTGGCTTCAAGCAGCCATGTCAGTTGGTCCGGCTGTATGTTTAGAACAGGCCCACCCACTCGAAGCAGGGGTCACAAATGTGTAATGGTGCACAGACAACAGAGTGGGGAAATACCAAACAGTCAATAGACTCTGTCAAGGTTTGTAGGGCCTCGCTCGAACCTTATGCAGTGGATGGATATACTGTGGCAAGCTTCATACTTTCACAAATGTCCATTTGTCAACATGCCTGTAGGATTAATTCCAGTTGATATTACAGCCAGTGGTGAATGCAGCCAGTCAACACTTTTCTCGCTAACAGAAAATGTTAGCGAGAGACATCAACAACAAGATATATAAATATTCAACAGCTGAAACATGTGCTTGTGTTGTGGGTTTGAACATGCTATTAGCTTTGTAGGAATAAAAACAAAATTATAATAAAAAAGGACATAATAATATTTGGGGTGCCTGGGCTGTATCACAAGATGGGTCATCATAATTACAGAACTTTTCTTGGCAACTGCTATTGCCAGGCAACTGTAAACATGGAGCCAAGACAACCTACTAGACTCATCGTGAGTCAAACTTTCTAAGTAAAAGCCTGAGATCCCTCAGCAGCCCTAACAAATAGCATTGCCATGAGCGGTCTACATCCTACTTACAGTGCACCGGGGCCATTGTTCCCATAATAAAACAGCAAATGACAATCTCACAAATGACTTTATAGTACTCTGTCATTTCTAACACCAATGTTACAAAGCTTGGTCGGTAGGTTGCTGCCCACATCTGGTACCTACTGTAAGGCTTTATGTCTGTTAAGTCCCACAGAAACAAGCCAAAGAGACGTGAAGTTTATCAATGTGTTCAATACAGCTTTGCTTTCTCCCTGGGGAATATAATCTGACACATTTACTGCCAAGCCACGCCTCCAGTGACCCTCTATACTTGGTAGGTGTCACCAAAAACAATTGTGCCATTTTACTTACAAATGCAAACCAACAATTGGACATGTAAAAAATCTTGATTAGGCTGGGAAAAAACAAATCTGTGAACACCCAATATACTTTTATATACATTTCAATTATATTTTTCAGCATGGTGAAATCAAATAACACTGTTCCAAGTTACATTAGGTTGACAGGAGCCAAAGAGACAAAACTCATTTGTGAAGATTTTATTCCTGTTTTCACTCTTCAAATAAGACGGAATGTGCTGTGAAACTCTGCAATAAATGTATCCCATCGTGAAATGCAATTCGAGAAAACACAGGCCAGCTTGAAAATCAAAGCCTCGTTTAAGAAAATCATGTGACAAGAAAAATAACAATATTATGGCAGAAATTGGTGTGCTGAGGATGGATTTGACAAAAGCCTCTGTTAAAATGTAAAGCCACATAGGAGGAACGAAAACCAGACATGAAGGCATATCCACTTATTTACAGGTTAAAGTTGTAATCAGCGATTGTAAGCAAATACATAATTTCTGTCTAATTCAGCTAATATTAGCGATTAGCTAAACATCTAGCTAGCTATCATTTATGTGTGAGCACTGAAAATAAAAGCTGGTGTTTCTAGATAGCCCTGACTCTGTACATGGGAACAGAAACAATGTGGAGCAAAGTGAGCAAAGCTTCTGAGGGAGCAACGTATGGCATTCAAGGGAGATATGTTTTTGTTTTGACCAAACCCTCAGCAAATCTTTTCCCGTAAGGGAAATGACTGAACGATACTTATCAATCGCGCCTGGCTGCCATCATATTAATACATGCATCTTTAAGTGCGTGGTTGAGCTCATTGCAGGCCATCTCTGACTTGACGTGAACACTGAATGGAAGTGGTCTGATTGTTTGCACACATTGCAGGGAGTGAAATGGAAAGAGAAAAAGAACATTCCTGACACATAGCTGCATTGTCATTTGAAACAGGGTTTGTTAGGCAAAGCTGACTGGTATGTGTGTGTGAAAAGTGATCTCATACTCCAAAACATTATTAGCAAATATGTCATAATTCATGTCATCAACACCTTTCATTAGCAGGGAAAGGTTTCACTTCTTTAACATCAATGTACTGTAAAAGGCCATAAAACTATCAGGGGGCAATCATTAGCTTACATGTCCACAACATTGTCTTCGTGAGTAGTGTCGACACACTTGGACTACAACAATAAAATCACATTTGATCCCTGTGAAGTACCTGATACTGTTCCATGTCCGATAGTTATGTCATCTTTACAAGAAAAACAATACATGGGCCATGGAGCTCATAAAGCACTGAGCCTAACTCAATAAAGGAAAGTCTAAAATAGCTTTAACCTTTTTAGGACTTCTAATAGAGGTTATATTGCCGTTAGTATTATTTTTCTCTCTTAAGATCAATCTGCTCCAATACGCATGTATAAAATACAACATAGGCATGCAGAGATAAGGGACGACCCCCTCTACTTTGTAGGCTTTACGGTAGTGATAAGGAAGATTAGGAGGGACATTACAAGGTTGGTTACAGCCACCACACATTATCAGATGAAGACTTCCTCTGGAAAGCATGCCCTGCTGGGCAGGAACAGAGCCTGGTACAAACTAGGGATGTTCCCTACACAACAAAGCTTTACTGCCATGAAATCACACCACAACACTTCATTCTAACAACAAGCATGTTCTATTATGCCTCTCTAGTAAAAGCAATCATATCAACATGACCTATGTTCACCATGGTATTTGCAAATTTTACCAGTATGCAAATTAGGCACACATCCTAATGATGAAATTCAATGGCTGCATGTTGACATGCAGCTGTCGCAGATCTGTAACTTGGACTGTTGAAAGTCCAGTGCCTATTTATTTAGAGATGCACCGATCAATGGACTGGTGACCGGAATTGGACGGTTTTCACCATGACCCTTCGTGACCGGCAATCGGCCGGTTTGTCAAATATAGCCGCCTTAGCCGGTTACATTACAAAATCATATACAGTAGACCTATATTTGAACAGATGAAGAGCCGGCATGCATGCGCTGTAAAGACACTCACGTTCACTTGCCCCATCGTTTTTTTAATATATACTGTAGCAAGAAGTCATATCTACACATGGTATGTGTCTATCTACACATGCATGGTGTGGACATTTTTGGAATTAGTGTCCAAGGAAGACGTCAAGATTTAGGGAGGCTACTCTGTAAAATTGGTTAAAAGAAATAATTGTTCGTTTGACTGAATCAGTCCTGTTAAACAGATGCTGCTTTGTAAAATTGTAAAAACACTAATTACTATGATGAACGGCGATCAGGGGCTGTAAAAAGTGAGTACATTTAAAACTAGATTAATCTGCAGTAAACTGTGAAACGCTATGAAAATCGAATTGGCCAAAATCAAAATCGGATAAAAATGGAACCGTTATCTGAATCGGCCAGGTAAAATGCATCCTTATATTTACTCTATTGATCTATTCTGTTGCATGTACTGTATATATTTCATATAAATATATAACACAAAACAATACTTAACCTCCTGTGAACGACTGCCCCCGTCCCCGGGGGCGCACACCTACACTACCCAACTCGAGATAATATATTTTTTTTATATAAATGTCTAACATATTTATTATACACGTCTGGATAGCCAAGCATCTCGCCTAGCAATTTAATCTAACAACCATTGCCTAAATGTAAGCATTTTTCAAAGTCAACCAGATAAAAACAAAAATCGCATATAAGCGCAATTATCTCGATTTATTGCCATGACGCCATGAAATTTTTTTTTTTAAGTCATGTTGTGTGATTTATCAGAGATTATCTGAGAGACCGAACTTCCATTGTTCTAATAGTGGTCTCCCCTTGCCCATAGCAGCATGCCTTAGAAAGAAATCTTATAAACAACGCGACACGAATTATGCCTTTAGAATTAGAAATTGTGCTATGCGCCTTACCTGTAATGCGTTAGTTGAAAAAAATCTACCCCGAATTGAGCGAAGAATGTATTTAAACCCATAATCCAACGCCAGTTCAATACCTCGAACGAAAATTCCATTTTGGAATTATGACATAGTATCGAGAGTCACATGTTTAATTTGGCCAATCACAGCTCTGTCTAATTTCAGGGGATTTCAAGTGACGTCATCGTTCACCAGAAGACGGCTGTCAATCAAATTCTCGGTGAGAGAAAATGAAATTATTACACTTAAACTATAGTTTAGTACATATATTAATAAAATAATAACATAAATAAGCAC
>JAODTR010028416.1:0-10500 GCA_025399935.1 Amblyopsis rosae
TTTATTGTTAATTCTCCTGTCTACTGCCTCTCCTTTCCGCGTTTGGGTTCCTCTCTCCCGGGCCGTAACCTGACAATAATATTATTAAGTGTTATTAATAAGTGTCATTGACACTGTCACATCTGGCAGACAGTACATTAAAGACAGGGTCAGTCATTCTTGCTAACTTTGAGCTCAAATTAAAACACCTCACACATTGAAACGCATTGTGAAGCAAAGTCGTATTACTCTGGTTGTGAGCGGTGTTCACCACTTTGTTTGTGTTCCTGTTTAGGGAGCCAGGGCTCCGGAAAATAACGGTAAGATAATGAAATGCATAGAGATATTTGTTGAATGTTTTAGCTTACAATTAGCTTGCAATAGCTGACTATACCTTTAAGTCCTCTATGGTTTTCCCACAACAAAGCTGGGTATCACAGACAAACTATTTCCCTATAGGTAGGTAGTTTGAGGCGCAAGTTTTTTTACATAAAAATATTTTGAAGATTCAAATTTTATCCTTTTAAGTTGTTGTCACAGGAATACTTAGCGGTGAAATCCTTCAACAATGAGACTCCCCTTCTCTCTCGACAAGTCTATTTGTCTTCCCTGGTCAAGCCTATTAATTTGGCTCATAGCTGCAGCAACAACAGTACAGTGGATTTATTTATGGCACGCATTCAAAGTGCTGTCTTCTGCCTGGCTTGCTGCTATTGCACGTACTGTAGTACAGTACAAATATAGCATCTCCTTTCCCTTTCACTCAGCCTGGCATTATACTCTCCTACTAATCTTTAGGTTTGTTCGCGCTTGTTTTGTCACATGGCCCCTGACACGCTCTCCTCCGTAATAAGCCCAAGCAGTGCACGTGCACGTGCATGTGCGTGCATTAAAGCGTTCCCGCTTGGCTGTGCAGATATTTAAATGGATCCCTTTCTATGTTAAAACCATATGCTTTATAACGTTAGCGAGTCTGGGTGTTTTAAGAACACGCCCACAACACCCCCACCCAAACACCCATTCAGCGCCCTGGGTGCGCAAATTATAGCAAGTGACACTATAGTATGAATAATGTAGATATCGCTATTTCCTGCCCCTATCTCTATGCGGCAGTTTGAAGCATGCAATGTTTTTTTTTATTTTTTCTGTGAGGGAAATACAGAGGGGGCGGGGTTGGTTGGAATTGGAGGAATGAATGAGCTGAGATTATGGCTGAATTCTGCACGGCGTGTGTGCACACACGAGTGCGTTTGTGGGCAAGTTAGTGTGCTGTACATTTATGGATTGCTCAAGGGAGAACGTTGACAGTAGGGAAACAAGTGTTAGTCTAATTGCACCAAGTCAATGAGAGAGAGAGAGAGAGAGAGAGAGAGAGAGAGAGAGAGAGGGAGAGAGAGAGAGAGACACCTGAACCCAGCCAGAGGGGTCCATTTCTGGCAGCTGAGCCTGTACTGAAGTATAGTATACACACAGTCACACACATGTACACCACTCAACCCTTACCCCACCCTTCCAAACACACACACATGCAGTCCTCGCCTACACGCCTCAGATTCACAACAAACCCAGGCCCAGTTCTATACCACTGGCTAAAAAGACCAGGGGCTCATCTGACGTGTCATGGATAGGATAAAGAAAACCTTGACAGTGTTCCCAGCCTTGGTCTTAAATCATACGTAATAATTATACTTCAATTTATATAGTGCTTTTCTAAGTACTCAAAATGTCTAGGTACTTAACAGACACACGGTAAACTCGTCTAATAGGTTAATAACCAGAGACATGTAGCAGGTGGAGAAATTAGAAGAATCACAAAAAGGAGGCAATGAGAGAGAAAGGGTGGATGCTGAATGTAAAGGGGTCTTCATGCTGTTTCTGATATACAGTACAGCTGCCCTGGCTCTTAGCACACCGGCTTCCCTCTGCAAAGTCTTCAAAACATTTCATACAGTACTGTAGCTGTAACGCTAATAATGCTCTCTTGGGCTCACAGCACTGGTCTATTCATGTGGACGGGCTGCCTCTGACTCACCAGGAAGAGGGAAGTCCCATTGGAGACCAGGGAGAGACACATTAGCTGCAGGTTGAGTCTGTCATCGTATTGGAATGAACAGTAACACACAACTGATGGCACTGTATTGATTTCAGGGAAGCATTGCCAATGCAGAACTGAACACCTAGCTTCATAGACAAATAGATAGACACATACATACGCGTGAATCGAGGTTAGGGCCTGCACCGTCTTGAAAGTGTGTCCTATTGGCACGTGCACTGTAACACCAGAAGAGAACCTGTGCCACACAACCTGTGACACAAGAGCTCACGAGCTTCGAGCCTCATGGTTGACAACAGTGTCAAATACTTCCGATTTCTTTTTTAGAACTACTGTATAGTTGTAGGTATGTTTAACGTCATCACTGTCGATTCTGTTCTCGCTCAGATGTTGCTTGTGCAGGAGAGGCGAATGACAGCAGCAGGCATGAGCCTCACTGTGATGCATGGTTGTTACTTCGTGAAAAATAATGGCCCAAACTCTCTTTAATCACCACCAATCACCACCATTATATCTATAAACAAGCACGGCATGGGAATGTTATATGGAACTTATCTGTATTGTAAGTCATATCTTCAGCTGCACTATAGTAAGATAGTATGTGTGATATGTCTGTGACAAGTGTCCACTTAGTTCTGGTATCAGTGGTGGGGCATGTCAGCTGGGCTGGACAGAGAGACTTCTTCTCTGAGATCACCCGGCCTGATCCGACCTGTTAATAATATTCTCTTGTCTTTCAATGGGTTTTCTCCTCTCTATTTGCATGCTCTAATTACAGTACCAAGTTATTTTCCTCTCTCCCTCCCTCAAGCTCTCTATTAATGTCTCTCTCTCATCTTCCCCCTCCGCTTATGTGTTGGGGGGGGGGGAGTGTGTTCTTGTTAACGTATCGGGACTCTTGACCAGGACACTGTAATACCATAGTGTATTACAGTGCCAACCAGAGGCTTGACACAGCCAACGGCAACACAGATCAGAGGGTAGACAATACTAGTCCCTTCTGGCTTTACCAGGGGGACAAAACAAAACATCCTGTTTACCAAGAAAAGAGTATTGGGGGAAAACTAAAGCATTCTTCCAAAAGGGTTTTAAACAGTTTACACTGTACAGTATGTGAAATCAGATAGCTGATAGACTGGGGGTAGACAGTAACTGTTATCCCAGCCTGCATTATATTCATGATTGGTATTCCTCTCTAACCCTGCAAGCACAATATGTTTCACCTTCTAATTGCACTATCTGACCTTTTCTGTTTTGTCTTTAACATTTTGCCAGCCTGTTATTGTGCAAGTTGGTGGGTGGCGTGAAGATTCTTACCTCTCGTTCTGGCTGGGCTAAAGGCCATCAATCAGCCACTGAATGAAAAATAATACATAAACAAACATATTTACACACACACATACACACACACATGCACACACACTGTTTAAGCGTGTATCGCTCTCTTCTAACAAAAGTTAAATTCCGCTGTTGCGATTGTTTTAAGTTCTTTAATATTAATGGTTAATGTTAATAGAGTGCTATTCTAATGTCCAATAAGTCAAATGCACATGTTATGTCCATTATTTTCCACTAGGAACAGTCAAGAGCACTGATTAGATGTCCTTACAAATTGGTCATAACTTAGCTTTTTATGTCATTAGCGCAATGACGGAGAATGTAAAGTATCTTTGTGTCGTGCAACACATCACTGTTTACAGCAGTTTGATTTGCACTGTACTGTATCTCTCCTGTCAAAATTAGAGGCAACATCTGACATCCAATACAATAAGAACATATAGCTTCATAGAAAACACATTGAATGCAACAGGAAAAGGTCGCAGAGATAGAAAGGGTCAGACAGGCGTTTTGTGATTTGATGTCATTGGATAGATAAAGTAGCTCATACCGTGGAAACACAGTTCACTATGAATTGGTTGCCGTTACCACGACCAGTCACACTGGCTGTGTATGAAAGTACAGTACATGTCAACACACATACTGTAGGCTACATCACACACACACGCACGCACACACGCGCGCAGTAGCGTTCGAACCGACAGCAACCCTGTGTTTATACCAAAGCGCTTCTACATTAAAAGTCCGTATCTGCTCGCCTGTGATACGGTTAAACCTTCAACAGGGTTCCCTGTTGCCATGGCGACATAGGCTGTGGGTTGGTCGAGTGCGACGTGATAGAGCGAGAGCTCATTTCCTTGACGACCAACACCAGCATGCCAGAAATGGTGTCCGTGTGAGTGTTAAGACCTTATTAGTGTACTTGCCAGTCGGCTCCATACTTTCTGTTCGCAGATGATGAAACGGGCTGTAAGTTGAGGCATGGCATTGCTCTCTATCTCAATGGACTGTCATGACTATGTTCTATGTAATAAAAAGTAAATAAGTGTCACACACATGCGAGCACACATACACACCGACGCAATTCCCCTCGTTCCCCTTAATGACTGCAGCTGCCATTTTCTAGCAGCGGTTTGTGGCTGTGTGCAGGAATGTTGCGACATGAAGGAGGATAGCCTCCTGCTCACTCTACACCTCCTAAGAGGAGCTGATGGAAGGAGAGGGAGAGAGAGGAGGTGGTGAGAGAGAGAGAGAGAGAGAGAGAGAGAGACAGACAGAGAGAGAGAGAGAGAGGGAGAGAGAGGGAGAGAGTTACAGTATGAGCCAGTTCCCTCTGCGTTCCTATTGCTCTCCAATCTGCCCACACGCCACAATCTGCCCACATCTTTGCAAGGGCAATGAAACTTTTCTCCCTCCCTTGCTCGCTCGTTTTCTACCTCCTGGTCTGCTTCTCTCCCCACTTCCTGCCATTTTTATTTCATTCTTTCCCCCCCCCCTCTCTCTCTCTCTCTCTCTCTCTCTCGCTTCTCTTCTTTTCCCTTCCCTTCCCTTGCTGACGAAGAGCACAACGTTTTAAATAATTTCAATACGGGCTGTCCCTTAATGTATCCCTCCGCCGCGCACCCCCCGCGCAATCCATCTGGCGGGGAGGGGACTAGAAGCTTCGGGGAGATCCAAAAGATTTTCTTTGTCAGCATGACTTTGGACGAGGTGGGCACAAATGAGACAGGAAGAACGTGTGAAGTGATAGACCCCCCCCCCCTTCCTCCCAAATGACGACCAGGATCAGTCAATCATTACAACCCTCAGAACGGCAAGAGAATATTGTTTGAGGAGCGGTTGTTTGTTCACACCAATGGTATCTTAGACGCAGCCACACAGTACAACAGCATCATTGCAAAATGCCGTGTCACTCTGTATTTTGTGATAGCTCAGGGGGCAAGTGAAGGCGAGCATCCTCATGAAAGCTGCTGTGAGCCAACACGCACCCTAGGGGCAATGCCATCCGCCAGGATACATATCAAACACACAAGAGAGGTGTGTCCCATCCCCCCCACAACAACACCACCATGTGGTGTGTATTGTGTACACTTTGCACAAATTACATATATTTCTGGTTATGCTTTGTGGGCTATGCAGTAGCTCATTGCCACAGGACATGTAATATTTTCTATATACTATTTTGCCTGTCTATTCAATACTTGCACTTTAGATACAATAACACGCTTGAAGCATATTTATCTCTCTCGCTGAAGCCTTAGGGTTGAAAAAACCCCCGAAACATGTCACTTCAAAACACAGGAAATATGTTCAGATCTTTTCTATGCTCTGTTCAGAGAGCATTCTGGCGCCGCGGGTGTGAGTGCGTACATGAGCATGTGGGTGGGCTGGCAGTGTGCGTGTGTGCAGCCATCTTGGAAGCAGCGGTGCTTTCCAATGTCTGCTTGTACACAGAAGTAGTTCACCTCCCTCTGCTGGTATTTTATTCATTACCGTCTGCTGGAGAGGGAAAACATGCTTACATGGTGTATGTAATATATGATATATTGTACATTGGCCTGTATATACAGTGTCAGTGTTGGGCAAGTTACTCAGGAATAGTAATATGTTACTATTTACTTATTACTTTAGTTATAATATTACTTTTTTTAGTTACATTACTATATTATTTAACAATCACTACCCTGCCTCGCCCCTTCCGAAAAATGACAACCTAGCCACCTCATTTTAGAATGTTATCCTCTTTATTAAAACAATATTTAACCTTAGTATTCAACAATCAGCGTAAGTGAAAACATTGCAGCCTCTCAAACCAGATGATTGGACATGTTGGTTCAATTAGCCTACCCTATGTTTGATAGGACCAGCAATATAATTCTTATAACGCAGTAATGCAACTTGGATTAGCAATTGTAATTATTAATTGTATTACTGTTTTGGAAAACGTAATTAGTCACACTACTAGCTACTGGAAAAAATAATAATATTAGTTACTAGTACTAGTAACAAGTTACTAGCAGTAACTAGTTACTAGTTACCGTGTTACTGCCCAACATGGTACAGTATACACTACACGAAGCCTACAGTAGATGCAGTGAGATCATCCACAGCAAGGGCAATAGACATACAGTTCAGATAGTGATGTGCGGTGTTGTCTCACTATCAAAACTTCCTTTCCCCTTCCTCATTATGTTGTTGGGTTCTGCATTGCTGAAGCAAATAGTCTCAGCCTCTTCCGCCCATTTGCACTATGTTACATAAGCAACTGTGCTTAACGTCTAATACATACACCCGTTTAAGCTCATAAGATCAAGATCGACTTCCGGGAAGTGATACTGTCAATTTCATTTATTAGCATTATCACTTACCCGTATACGTAATTTATGGTGCAACGCAAGTGCAGTGCTTTATTTCCTCATTTAAAATGTTCTAGTTATTTTAAGCAGTAAACGTAGCCTACTAATTTTACAGATTGTAAAGACCTGTAAACAGCCAGAGTCTGTCGCCTAGTTTTCCAACAAATTCCTCATTGTAAGTGTAACGTCAGACTTGGTCATTGAGTTACATAGTTGGTCGTTGTGCGTGTCAGTCAAAATACCTCTCCTGTCAAGTAGGCAGAACTTGACGCAGTTAGCCAGCGCTGTGTCCCAGACTTTATGCAAGAGACTAAGTAACAATTTGTTCTTTGAGATAAAAGTATGTTGAGGTATAGTACCATACACAGCCAATTATATTATATATTTGTATATACACACATTGTAATCAATAAAGGTGTTCTCCCAACTGGAAATTAAGTTGGAAAATAAAGTGGATTGACCAATTAGACATGGTCCGCCATATTTGTAGTTTCTGTTCTCGGAGAGCAAGGCAGAGGGCAGAGGTTATCAACAGCAGTATTTGTATGTTAGCATACCACAAGCATTTGAAAAATTCTAAATTAATTAGTTACATTTCCATTTTAATAGTGCCCTCAAATAAGTAGACAGTTGGCATGGGCAGTGCAGATCTCGAGCCCTGGAGGTGTCATTATTTCAGTGTTTGTGCACATTGTTCCCCGACTGTCTGAGAGTAAAAGGTATTCGGACGGCCACGATAGTAAGAGCAGGCTGATTGCGGATGGCTCCAGTATGTCAAGTAGGGCCAACAGACTAAGAATAGGGAGAATGATACAGACAGACAGTGATGGGGGAAGACTGCAGTCTTCTGTAATTCCCTAAGCGCATGCTTATTGCCATTCAACAGTGCTCGTTAGACTCTTAGACTCTGCACCACAAAAGTTTGGGAGACTTAAACTGAACAAGACTCTATCTACATTATTCGTCCTCCTGCAGGCAAAAAACAAGCCCTGAATTGGAGCCTGTCTCCCTTGTCATCTTCAGGAGGAATAGAGTTATGTTTTGATACTGGATGTTTTCACTGGTTCCAGCTGTACGTGAAACAAAATGTATGTCCAGTTTGGAATATTCTTCATTAGAAACTTCTATGAGGTTCCTAATTGATAGAAAGTGATTTGCATTGATTAATGTGACACCCCAGGGTGACCCAAGATTCAATTATATTGTTAAATATATAATTTGATATTATTATTGGCAAGTGTTTGTGTTTTAGTACAGTACGTTGGTGAATATGCAGTGGGTACTGTATGTGTGTTCTCTGTTAGGGCTTCCATACATGTCATTCGTAGTGTGTGGGCATTTCAACACTGCCACTGGGTCCGTTTACATGAAACACTTCACAGAGGGCAGGGTGGTGATTTGAAAACAACCTGTGTTCAGAATCAGAAGGTGGATTAGGCATGTGGATATATTCATACAGCATGTTACGTGGATGCAGGCCTGTCTTTGCAACATTCTCTTACTGACATAATATGTGCCTCTCATTAAAGTGTAACTGCACCCCAGCTCTGAGCCTGACTCCACCTGCTGCACAAAATGTTAAAGCATATATAGTCAAGGATCTGAGTGAGGGGAGGGGCTGAGAGGGGGGCCCCAATGACATATAACGTTAACATTTTAATTTGATGATGGACGAGAAGTGCATGTTGGAAACCAATCAAGTCCTAGCGCATATGAAACACTCTTTTCATGCACGCTACATGCAGAAAGGGGACGGCTACTTCTGAATGCGTGGGAGACAGAAGTTTTCTGCTGCAGTGCATGAGATTGCAGAGGTTATCGGCATGCATGCACAATGTTGCCCTTTAGTTTAGCCTTTCCTTCTTTATAGGTGTCTGTCTTGTGTGTGGGTATCAGAATTGATTTAGTTGTTGCTGTGATCCCCTCCAGCACCCAGCTAATTGTTAGAATGTGATTTACCTACGTTTTCCACAGGTTTGGCTCCGGTAGTGGAGAGACCCAGGTGACATGAAATATGGATCCCCCTTGATCCTGACCAGTACCCTGAAAAAAATCAATAGGGTACATTCTGTGAGCTATTATATCAGGGGAAACCAGACTGGCTCTAGGGGTGACGGGTTCTTTGGTTTCAGTATAGTCGGACGTGCTGCTGAGAGATGAAGAGGATTATAAATAGATTGGCTAGATTGAAAAGCATTGTGTAACATCGTCGGCCTCATTTAGAGCTTTCCTTTTTTGTGGTTTTCCACATGTAACTTAGATTGGGAAACTTGGGTGTCATTTGAATTATTCACAGACACACACATATGCGCGTGCGTGCATGCACACATACACGCCTTGACAGATGATGCGGTTGTGAAAAGACACTGCTGATGACTGTCGCTTGCCGTCCCACTGGAGACTTGGTGGTCAGAGATTGGGAAGTAAATGAGACTGACTCTTATTGTGATCCCCTCAATTATTAATCTATGGATGAACCTGATACCACGAGGAAGAGAGAGAGAGATAACTTTGCGCTTGTGTGTGTCATATAATTAAACATATTAGATAAAATATCAGTTCAAATTCCGATAACCTAGCAATCCATCAATGGTCGTGTATAATATCTTTCCTGTATATTTTGCCAGGAAAACATATAATGCACCTCATGTAGCAGGGTTAGCAGAACAGATAGGCAGCGCACTTGTTGAATGAAGGATTTGTACTGTATGCATGCTGAGCTTTGTGTACATGCCACAACGTACAACTCAATAGAAGAGCTCCCTTTGACATTTGTTGATGAAATAAACATAAAATAAATCTGTATGCGGACATGAAATAAGAGATATTAATACACAATTATACATAAATCCGAACATATTCTCCATGACTATTGCCTGAAGTGGGAACAGTTTCAGACTATATGCTCAAGCCTGACCCTTACTGCATTTTTGTGAGCGGTCACATAAATGCAGTCAACACCATATTTATCTGCCACATATTGCAGATGGCTCATTTATAATACAGAGCGAGTTGGCGAGGACCTGCTTTCCCAAAAGGCAAGATTTCACATGCGGAGCTCTTACATAAGCTCCTGCCAACAGTGCTATGCCGAGTACAGGTGCTGCCTTCAGAATGGCTTCCCATTGTCACGAGGCACGCAGCGGCTTATCTCAATCGCTCAAGCTTTGAACCCGCTGCATTGAGTGTATTGCGCTACAGATAGCATCATCGCTGCTCCAACATTTGCTGTTGGGAGCTTATTTGAATCCCTTTAACCACGTACAGCTGTGTCCATTCAACACATATCAGCACTCAACTTGCACCAAAAATGCCCCTTGTGGCTGAAAGTGGCATTACAGAAACTGTGTTTTGGTTTCATGTTTTTTCAGTTTGTAAGTGTGCCTTACAAACTGATATAAGTGTTATTCATTTCTGAGTAAATAAATAAATAAACAAAGGAGTGACAATGGGGGTACGTGATGTCTGAGAAGTCAATTTGATCCCACGTTGTGTTTGCGCATTAGCACGTCCACCTTTGAGGGGACTAGAACCACTAAAGATGTGCTTTAGTGGTACTAGCTGGGGGAAAATGCTGGGATTTATGCATTTTTGATAAAGAGCGGGGCGGAGAGGGAACACTGAACAGGCTGCGTGACCTACTTAGAGAGCTGTGGAATACCAACAAATTGTTGAAAAAACATTCTCTCACTGCGTATGTGTGTGTGTGTGTGTGTGTGTGTCAGTCTGGCGAGGTCAGGGAGTTTTGCATGCGAGTGTTTACATTTCCATGAT
>JAODTR010028416.1:10600-22427 GCA_025399935.1 Amblyopsis rosae
TGGAGTGTTTATTTGGCCCGGAAATGAGCTATTGTGAGACAAGAGTTGACCACCTGGCTGGACGATGTGTGTGTGTGCGTGTGTGTGTGTGTGTGTGTATGTGTGTGTAAGCGTGCACGTCGTGTGTGTTTGTAGCTCACAGTGAGTGATGATTGTTTGTGAACACTATTGGCATGGGCCCTCGCTCAGGCTGGTTAAATTTGCACTGGTTGACGAATCCCACTGTGCGTGACTTGTGTGTGTGTGTGTATGCGCGCAGGTGTGTATGCATGTGCGCGCGTGTGTGTCTTACCATGGTGCCTCCAATCAATGTTGAGCACTGCTCCTCTAATGCCTTTCAATTGAGCAGGCCCTTCATCAATGTGAATAATAATACCCAACAAGCCCCATACACACACACACACACAGGAAAATGCCCGCTGTTCTGAATGCTTGCAGGCCCGATATTTAGCTGCTTCCACCCACACAGTAATACAAGAGTCAGTTGCATTTTCTGTCCTTTTCTGATACCCATCTCTGTATTGTCATGTAATAGATGGCGCCAATGATTCATCAGAAAATGCACTTTGAACACTAAAATTGGCAATGTTTTTCCGCGAGGTTTACATTCTTGTTTGATGAATGAATTAACGATATAGCCACAAATATTTCAAAGTCAGCATGCATAGAATATTTGCTGGTGATGTGGTCTTCTCAAAATAGGAATTCTCAGGACTCTGGATTCTGTTAAATGTACGTACTTTGGACAATTTCGCTTAGTGTTTGTTGTTTAATATATTTTATGTTATAAATATCTAATATAATAGCATGTGCAACTATGTGTGCAGCAGAAAGAGGTTGTTTATAATGGGGGGTCTTCCCAGCACATTAAGCCGTCCCTTGGCACTGGCATGGGCACGTGCACGTGCACATGGACCACCCAACCCCCAACCAATCCAGCCCACACACACCTGGAGAATCGCATCCTTCCAGCTATAGCTGCACATGCCACAAAATACATACAGCCATGCATGACAGATGCTGAAAGAGCGCGGGGGTGATACTGTAATTTCCAGCCACTGTTGCTATCGCAATTACGTAAGTTGGAGCTGGCTCAGAATGAAAGAAAAAATAATAATAAGGCTAGAGGACTGGGCTCAGTCAAATGGGGCGTTTTTCTTGCTTTAAACCTAGAAAAAGTAACTGAAATCCAGTTATCTGTCGTGTTTGCATTCTTTTGCCATCAGGGAAAGCGATTGCAGATGTCATTGTAGACATTGTATTCCTATTTGCGTGCCAGAATATTGCTTGTACATCCTGGCCTTGGTCTCATAAAGGCACAACATCAAAGAAATTAAGGATAATAATTAATAGGCTTAAACAGTGTAAATGTTGATCTGGTTCGGAAAGGTTATAACCTTTGATAAATGTCCAGTTCTTGTGTGTATACATTTATCCTCTTTGTGGCTTCGGAAAAGCTGAAAATACGGCACCGCCCTTTAAACTTTGATATCTGAGTGAGGCGTGTTCAAATGTTAAATGTTAAAGTTCAAACAAAGCAAACGTGTTTACCATCACTGAATTTGAAAGTTTTTTTGTAAAACTTTTAAATGGTTCAATTTAAACTGTCACCCTTTGTCCAATGTCCAAGGTGTAATGTGTTTGCCAATAACTGCCATTTCCAACCGTTTGCAAGCATTTATTGTTCGCCATTGTTTGCCAATTTAAACGAACCTTTGCCATCGGACCTGCAGGTTCCGTAACACCATTTCAGAAATGTTCCCGCACCTATATAGGTTGGGTTGCTAATGTAGTATTGGACCATGTCCATTCTAGGAAAAGGTGCTTAGCGAAGCGTAAATTATATCTACTCAGGCTATAACAGTTACTGGTAACGTGTGGTAATCCATCCCTGCTTCTAAGAGCCATTTAGAACAGCTTCTCTATGGGAGTCACAGGTCAAAATGCAGGACAGTTTGTCCCCGAGATGAGATGACAGCTCTGGTCAGGCGAAATGATGGAGTGATGGAAGTGAGGGACACACAAAAGAGCGATGTGATGTGAGTGAGTGTCAGAGGAAGAATAACAAAGGGACAGAGGGAGGATCACAGGAAGACAAGCAGAGAAGCGTACAGAACGGGTGTGAGGAGAGGCCATGTATGCCAGCAGAAAGCAGGCCAGGGTTCCTGTGAGGCAACGTTCTGCACGAACAAGATCGAAGTGAATGGACACAAGATTGCTGAGGCTCTACACACACGGCAAAGATCTGGGAAGCATTCCGGTTTACCCTATAGTGACTACCAGTGAACTACACACATAGACACACACACGCACGCACACACACACACACATATGCATCCACAAATTCATGCCTGTCAAACTGGAAACTCTACATTATTATAACGTTATGAAGTGGGTTCCCATAGGTGTCAATTGACATGATACTAACTACCTCACGATTGGACCACCTTCAACCAATCAGAACAATACTCACTTGGGGACAATTACATGTTATTGCTTAATTGCTCCTATACTACCTAGATGGATGCTGATTGGCCGGTGGTATCTACCCGTTTTAGAATTGAGAGTTCCCAGAATATGATAAAAAAAAAACATAGAGGCAGAGCTGGCGAAGTCATGACAGTTTTGTCCGTTTTAGTACTGGTGATACATGCTGACGCTTAAAAGTTACTGACACACAGAAGACATTTAAATTAGGCATGCTAGCAAATGTGCTTACACACGCCATTGCTGCTATCCATGAATGCACAATGTGTAAAACCATCCACACTTACACAAAGCACTCACACACACACGCGTGCACGCGCACACACACACAAACCTTGGAAGATAAAAGTGGGTATAATCATTCTGTGCCAACCGATCTTTGAGCGGTGACAGAGCCTATCATGGATGATTACCATCTGATCACGGATGCATTTACAGGCAGGCAAATCTCCTCTCTTAGCCCAGACACGCCTGGTGGCCAGCATGCTGAAAGACAGCATTAGATGGAGTTGATCATAGAAAATGATATATTACTGTAAGTAGCCTGGTGCGACCTGACCCATCACTTGATGAATATAGTCTGGCCACGCTTCATAGGGGAGTGTTTTCAGTCGTTTGGTCCTACTGGAGGCTGCGACCTCTCGTTCCTTTTGAAATGGTTGCCTCTAACCAATCAGCGTTGCTCCTTTGTATCGCTTTACCCGGCTCTATCCTCATTTAGAAACACTTTGGACTTCAACCTCATGGTACATACCCACCCTCAACCTCATCGTACATACCCACCCTCAACCTCATGGTACATACCCACCCTCAACCTCATCGTACATACCCACCCTCAACCTCATCGCACATACCCACACTCAACCTCATCGTACATACCCACCCTCCACCTCATCATACATACCCACCCTCCACCTTATCGTACATACCCACCCTCCACCTTGCCGTACATACCCACCCTCCACCTCATCGTACATACCCACCCCGATTGGTCCGCCAATAGGGTGGCTGTTGCTATTTCCAAATGTATAGTTGAATTTAATATTCCATAGGCTGTTTGGGCATGTTGCGTTTATGGGGGATAATTGTCCAAGTACATTCATTTAGTCAAGATCAGCTGTTCCGACACAACCGCGATACAGAGGACCTTGTGGGGGTATGGGGCAAGAAATAATGAACTTGATAATGGGCTCTCATCCTCCTGACATGATTATTTTTCTCTCCCCTCCCCGCCACCCTTTCCTCACACTCCTCGCAGCCATAACATCCCTGCCTCATTTCCTAGCTACTGTATCAGAAACACTTGCTGGGGTTGATCTGAGGTTACCAACAGCTTCTTGAGCATTATGCGGACTGGGGAATTACAGTATGCTTTCTGTGGAAGGTGAAAGGGTAACAGAACTGAAATGACCACCTTCTTGTTTGTTTTGCTTACTGTAGAAAATCTAAACTGCAAAGATGCAATATGAAAAAACTTACACATTCAGTTTTCCATGGACCATTGACGTGTGTGACTGTTCATGTTTATATTTTGCCATTTGATTTGGGATCAAATAAAATATAATCAATAATATATATACTTTAATGTGTTGGGTTCGAGTACAGATAATAGTGTTGTTATTACTGTAATGATATACAGTACATTGCGCTAATGGAACCAGTTAATTACCTCTCTCTTCAATGCCATAGGGTGCTTCCTCAGAAGCTCCGCCCCCCATAATTGGACACACTTTATCAATGCTGGGATAGTGTTATTTACAGAGCCAGCGCTGTGTCCAATAGCAACACATGATTATTTTTTCAGTACGCACACAGAACGGACAGCTAGACCGTCTGCGAGGAGATATTTTTATCTGAATTTGACAAAAAAGTGTATCAGCTTAAAATCGCTGACTGCACCTTTAATCAAGACCTGCAGGACGAAGCAAGAAACCAAGAAGCGAACTGAACGAGGTGACGGACAGAGAGAGAAGGTGGCGGCCCAGACAGTCGATCAGTCACAGTGTCTCTCTGGCCTCGTGGAGGGTTCCTCAAAGGGCAAAAGGTGTCAGACGCACGTCATGCGAAAGGAAACCTTCCTTTCCTCCCGCCTCCTCCGTTTGTACACGTCGCGCACTTCACTCTTGCTCAATCAATGTGGCCTCCCGGGCCTCCTGTCTAAATGTTACCACAAGGAGGACACTTGCTGCATAACACTGCCCACCTTTATCCTCTCCCTTTATCCCTCTCTCCCTCCCTCTCTCCCTCCCTCCCTCCTCTCCCTTGTCTCCCTACTTCTCCTTTTTCCAGAGGACTCCACTTAAAACCGGAGCTAACACATGTCGCTTGGGTACCGCAAGCCTCCAAATGACCTGCCAGCCATGTCGTTGGGATCATTTGGAAAGAGAGATAAAACGGATTTGTGTGTGTGGGTTTTACCGGGGACTATGTGTCACACCCAAGTAGACTTCTCTATTGCCGAAGGGCTCAGTGATGGGGAACAAATGCCCCCAGCTTCTGGAATGTTCTCTCTGTGTTTAGGAATGACAGCCGGGCTTCACCCAGGCGGCTGATGTTTTTCCCCGGTGTTGCGCGAGTGGTGCGGTCAATAGCCGTGTACTGTTTGACCGTAAATGATGGATGAAAGGCCTGCAGGCCTCACGGGAGGCCTGCACGTTAAACACAGGTGTTTAAATGGGAAAAGGTATGAAAGGAAGGCCAAAGATATCCCGCTTAAATTGGTTTTCCCTACAGGAGACTAGATAGAATTGTCTCACAATGTCAGCTTGACGCCAGCTTTCAATTGGTTTGTGATCTTTTGACTGCTACAGATTTACAACATAGTGCATCTTACTTTACAGTTAGGTTGGAATACATTAAAGGTATAGTCAGCTATTGCAAGCTAATTGTAAGCTAATGCACTTTTTGTCAAATTCACCAAATATCTACTCTTATTTTGCTAGATTGCCATTCTCTGCGTGTTGAAAAAATTATTTGATATTTCTACACAGCCCTTGCTCTGTAAATAGCAACGTAAACAAGTCCGTAGGACTACACTGCTTCACAATGCAATTCGATGTGTGGAGCGGTTTTGGTTTGAGCTCGAAGTGAGCAAGTGTTCTCGAGAATGATTAACCCTGCCTTTAACATGTTGTTGGGCCTATGTTAGGCAAACAGCTACAAAGTTTACATTGAAGTAATATAATGTACCAGTGTTTAAATTTAGATTTTATACATACCCATACATATATATACATAGGGAAGCCCTATTTTCCCTGAATTTGTCTTCGTAGACTTCTAGGATGTAGGCCTATTTATTTTTGTATTAGGCTACACTAAGGTATTAATTATCTGTGTATTATAGAACAAATATGCAAATAATACATCAATTCATAAGGCTATTTGTAATTGCTCAGGTCCAGGGCCAGCACGACGCATAAGCGAACTAAACGATTGCTTAGGCCCCTGTGGCCACCAGGGGGCCCCCTCTCAAAAAATACAAAAAATAAAAGGTTTTATTTTTTATTTTTTTATTCTATCAGTGACCGTGAATGAATAAATCACACAATGAATAGCTCTGCCTGGCTCCGAACCAATTTAATCCCTAAAAGTACCTACTATTAAAGAAACAAGGCAAAAGTATGTGGGAGTTCCTCTATTCCACAGGCAGTGTTAATGACGATTGCTTGGACCTTGCTTAGTGTATACTGCGCTATGAAGCCAAGTGTGTCTTGTGTCTTGGTTGGAGCGTGTTCTTCCCCTGTGTGACCTGTCACAGCGCTGACCTTAGTCATGAGCACACACACCAGATTGCCTCTGACAACAGGCATGTCTGTGGTTTACACCCCCACCCACCCCGGATACATTGCCCACCATGGTGGCCTCAGGTTGCTTTATTTGAGTGCAGTAATTCCCCCATTAGATGAGAGACAGGTGCAGCTGCTGTGCTAACGAGGCATTTTATCACCGTTAGCTTAGACTGGTACACTGATCAGCTCGGGGCAAGCTCCGACTTGACGTCATAGCAACATAGCTGCCCACACCGTATGAAAGTTACACGTTTTAATAACCTCATTTTTACTTTTTACACATTGAAATGAAATGTGAGATTTAGCTAGATTAATTAATATACAATTGGATATGTAAAGATATAAACTAAAATGTGTTATTGTTATGTAGTTGTTGGCGGTTTTAATGGATATTCAAGGTTAAACACAACACAGGGTTGTCAATAGTTCACAATGCGGTTTTGCAACAAGTGAGGCTGAATGATCCGCCTGATCATTGTTGTATTGTTGTATTGTTCCATTGTTCCGTTGATCCATGTTTTCCGACTTCTGACCACCACCTCTAATGCATAGTGATGCATTTCCCAGTTCCGAATTCCCACCTCCGAATAATTTCTAATGCAGCATAACTCGTTTTCCACTTGGCAAGGAACTGTTACGTTGCATCAATAGGGATCCCGTGGATAGTTGTAACATGGGATAGTTGTAACACTTCCAATTGTACCAATCAGGAACAAGTTACAAAGCACCTGATTCACTCTGCACATGCCCAATTGTGTCCTTATTGCACAATGCACATGTGAGGACCTAGCACCATATATATATATATATATATTTATTTAAATTTCTTCCTTTGCTTCTCTGAAAACTCCTAAGCCTGTACCTCCTGTAGATTAATAGGGAAACCTAGGAAAGAACTACTTGTGATTTTTAACAATATAGTATGATTTAACCTGTATTACAAAACTGTAAATAATATTTTTTTACATAAGCCTTACACATGTGCATTAGAAGGGATGTGTACGGATATCACATTTGGCCTATTGTACTATGTAGTGTGATTTATTGGTAGCACAAAACATAGGCTAATGCCCTCATGTAATGTTGAATCAGTAAAGGAGCTAGATATTCAGATGTGTTTAAAGGCCAATGTGAAGGAAACGCAATGAAGGTAACGGAGTAAGGAGATCTTAACTGCTCCTCGGGTAGTTGTCTATTCTCTAATATAGTCCACAGTAAGAGTTGAGACACAATGAGCACATTAAGGCCCTCCAATTTAGCATGAGTAATGTAGTGAAACTTTTGAATCCTATTGTTGTTGTTGTTCAGTGTAAAGCTGTTAAATTAATCTTAACTGCGTAGGAGTGGTTAGATTAGCGCCTCTGTAGTTAACTGAGGGAACTCTGCAAAGCTACAGTACGCAGTCTCACGTTTCCTGTACTGGATGCTCTCACTCAGGACTCCCTGCCCTACACTCACTTTGGCAGTCTCCCAAGGCGGTCAAACAGATTACTACGGACGTTAACCCCATTGATCTGCTCATAAATGCCTACAAATGCCAGGAATTAGATTTAGGAAATCAAGTGTAGTAGAATTTCCTGCAGGTAAAATTTCCTGCAGGTCCACCTCAGAGCTGAGCTGTAGTACTTACTTCATTCCATCTTCATGTGCACAAGTGTGTTTTTCTGAATGTGCCATTCATTCAGTAGTCACAATTCAAGTTTTACACCTTTTGAACCTTCAAGTCATTAAGCTCACAATCTCCGCGCACAAGCCTGCTGTTATATGCGAAAATAAGGTGATGGCAAGCCGTAACAACAGCCGTCATACTGGTGTTACTGGTGAATGTCTCCTCTGTAGAAGCTTGTTGACTGTCTTAACATCCCTGCACTTCTTGTGCTCTCTCATATACAGTAGTCTCTCTCTATCTATCTCTCTCTCTCTATCTATCTATCTATCTATCTATCTATCTATCTCTCTCTCTCTCTCTCTCTCTCTCTCTCTCTCTCTCTCTCTCTCTCTCTCTCTCTCTCTCTCTCTCTCTTAGCCTAGCCTTAGTATCGTTCTATCCAAACCTTAATGCAGTGCACTTTCTCCTTTGCTGAATAAGTATGGATTAATATCTGTGATTGTGCTAGCTAATGACCAGCTAAATATAGCCGCGGCTACGCCAACTCTTCTGCTGCCTCCACCCTCGGCTAGCTCTGAAAGAGTGGATGGTGCCACTGTTGGCATGACAACACGCCGGTCAAGGCTGCGCGAGCGGTTGAGGCAGATTGTGTGGATTCGTGCCCGGTAAAAGTAGGTGGAATGGAAGGAGAGAGAGAAGAGAGACATTTGGTATGGTTAAAAAAAAAGCTATGCTTCACCATCGTCCTCTAAAGCGAGCACAGACAGTGATATTTCTTATAGGGCATGAATGTTTTATACTGTAAGCAACCTGTTTTGAGAAAATAAATAACAAGCTTAGAGGTAAATATAGAAACATAAGGCTCCTATTGAACTGTAAAGACAACAAGACAGCTGACTGAAGACCCCGTGCAGCACATGTCCTCTAACAAAGGCATAGCATGTTTTCAGGACACCTGAAATGCCTTTACAGTTGACAGTTGGGTGCTTCAAATGAGAGCTGATAACAGTGGCATACAAGCGCCGTCTCTCCCCTCTCTCTCCCACTTAACTGGTGTGCATTGTTAGTAAACAGTGTTAAGGCTACATGCCGCAGAGCGAGTCAGGAAATATCACCAGCATTTAGCAGCTATTTTGTTGGTTCAGAATGTGATGAAACCGCTTGCCTGCAAGTGACTTCGTTCTTACATGGATGAACACGTTTCTGAAACATCTGCATACTGTTACATGCTAACCAAACATATGGATGATAAGTCATGTATGTAAACGCGACATCTTTATTAGCCTGACAATTTATTCAGCTGTGTGGCAAGGATAAGGAACCCCCCCCCCCCCCACTGTGCCTAATCACATCTTCTCTCTCTCATTTCACAAAAGGCATTCAGTATCAGCATTCCACTCTATTTCTGACTTAGCTTACTGTAGAGAATACATTCTTCTGTCCTGTTAGCACCAGTCGGAGAGCCTTGCCAATGGTTGTAGATGGCCTTCCTAATACTGCCATGGCATCGTGCCCGAACAATAGAAGTCAGCGAACACACAACACAATACATACATGAGGCTGGAGGGCAATTTGTTGGAGACGCCACTTCAGAGCAGTAGAAATTACGTCACTCATGACCAAGGCACTGAAATGATCACACATACTCAGGAAATATAGAATGTAGGTGCTCTCCTTTATGGAATTCTCAAGGGAACAAGAGATTTTTGTTTACAAAGGGAAATTATTATATAAAAAAAACACAAAACACCTCAAGAGCAGCCTCACACAGCCCTATACAGTCCTGTACGCTGGGTTAGTGACCTCCATCACTTCCCCATGTTCGATATTTCAGCTTCTCCGTCTGTGCCAAGGACGCATTGCTGCGCTGTTGTTCAGCGGGAAACCTCAGTCTCCAGACAATGCCTGGCAAGGTCAAATAGCTCTCTAGACAAGATGGACCCTGTCAGAAGACATAATGCGCAGCACCTGCCATTCAGTCAACTGGTCTGTCACCAACTTCCTGGAACACAGCCTGAGAAATTGTGGGCAGGGGAAATGTTTACCGCCAATTGGAATATCATTACGAACTGGCACAAATTGTGAAATTGTAGCAAGACCGATTAGCTACGTCACGTAGCGGTCGATAGAAACCCAGTGTGTGTGTATGTTTCTCCCTGTCTCTCTCTCTCCTCTCATACAATATGTCTACCATCGCTCACATTAAACTCTCACACACTCTTTTATGCTCTCTTGTGCAAGCCCTCTCGCACACTTTGGTTTCCATGGTGATGTGGGATGGCTGCATTCTGCAGTGAAACATCACGGTGATGGTGACTATATGCAGCATTAAAAGAAAACATACACATTCACACATTCCACAGTTGCCATAAGAACAGAGAAGAGAAAAACTGTTATGAATGTTATCTAAATGCCACATTGTTTTTAATAGCAATCTTTTTATATTATTATTGTTATTATTACTTTTATTTTATGTTGATTTAGTTACAGTATGACTGAATGGCATAACAACACTTCTCGCTGTACACACACACACACTAACTGTGAAATGTACGGTACATCAAGCTTATTGGCACCACGGCGGGAGTTAATTTTGCCTGTAGGCCTGTATATTGCAGTGTGCAGCCCATAGGATATGCAAAGCAGCCCTATAGCATTTGACTTCCGCTCTGGTGTGTCAGCTACTTTTTTAGCACAGAATAGCTCAGCATAAGTAATTCTGTCTTTTAACTCCCTAACGGCAGTATATTTCGCTTTCCACTCTGGCTATACATCTGTTGCCGTCTGTAAGCGCTTTATGTTTGATATGTGTGCTGAAACGTCTCTCTTGCTCTCTCCCATCCTTCCCACATGCAGTGCGACAATGCCAAGGGGTTGAGGGCCTTTTTCGACGCCATATGCTACGGTCCTAAGCACCTGATGATCTTCGGGGGGGTGTGCCCCTCTGTGACATCCATCATCGCTGAGTCCCTGGAGGGTTGGAACCTTGTGCAGGTACTGTAGGTGCAACTGGTGTGTGTGTGTGTGTGTGTGTGTGTGTGTGTGTGTGCACGCATGCATTTGCATAGCTTGCTTTAGCCAGTATATTGTATCTTTATTAGATGTAATAATTGTTTAGCGTAGGCAGATAGAGTAGATGTGGCCATGCTCTATATCTCACATTTAACCCTTTATTTATTAACCTTACCAAAGGTTTAATTGGTGCCAAAAGCAGCACCAAATAGAAACACAATATAGCCATGCAATGCTAAGAGTGTTAGCTAAGTTAAAACCGTAGTTTAATGTATGTAGGTTGCAACATGCTCACAATGTTTTATGTTTATGTTAATGTTTACAACTGTTTATCCACACAGAAAGAATATACAACTTAACAAATGCACTCACGGAATTGCAAATGACCAATCCCAAGCCTCGCCCCTTTCGCCTGTCCTCCAATAACAGTTGAGCATTCATTGAATTTGACAGCAACTCCTTCAACTGACCCCCACACCCATACCTACTATGCAGTTTTGTCCAATCTTGTTTCAGTATTTAAGATGGACAGGTGAAAGGGGCGGGGCTTGGCATTAGTCATTTTATATTGAGAAGAGAACACCTGCAGTATTTTGTTTTCATAAAGGGCCAGCATACATTTTTTGTAAACATACTGTATGTGCCCAGAATTAAAATATATAATGAATCATTAAGACTTCATGTCACTGTGACAATCACCTACGCATGACAATGTAGTTGGCAAAGGACAGGTCTTGAGGAGAAGAGAACTGAAACTCTAGGTCAGCCATGCTTTGTTAACCGCTGGAGAGCCACTTTAATACAGTGGCCCATTGTGGAGCCCTCTTGCGTGGCTGGAGAGCGATAGTTCCAGGTGGCCATTGTGTGTGGCTGGCATATACTGTATGCGTGGTAAACTCCTGTGGGGGGGGGGGGGGGGGGGGGGGGGGGG
>JAODTR010028427.1:6543-16711 GCA_025399935.1 Amblyopsis rosae
CAAAATGTTGGGCGTATGTTGGATCGGAAAATCATGCAGTGACGGCGTTATTCAAGAGTAAAGCCAGTTGCACAATGCACACAAGTTTTTTCTCCCACTCCGACTGGACGTGGATTGCTGGTGGATATTAATTTCCCGCACCCCTTATGAGGCTTATATAGGCTATAAGCTTATAGGGTATGTGAGTATAAACACCTTTGTACCAAAAACATACCGAACCGTGACGTCCAAACCAAGGTATGAACCGAACCGTGACTTTAGTGTACCGTTACACCCCTTACATATATATATATATATATATAAACACACACATATACACATACACACACACTACCGGTCAAAAGTTTTAGAACACCCCAATTTTCCAGTTTATTATTGAAATTCAAGCAGTTCAAGTCCAATGAATAGCCTGACATTGTACAAAGGTAAGTGGTGAACTGCCAGAGATTAAAAACAAATGGTAACGTTACCCAAAACTGAAAAATCATGTACATTTCAGAATTATACAAAAATTTATTTTTCAGGAAACAAGAAATTGGTTAACAACTTAAAACTATTCTGCTGGTTGGTGCTACCAACTCCCACAGCGTTCCCATCTTGCCTTGATTACTTACAACCCCCCCTGTCTGCATATAGTGTGTTGGAACACACTGTGGTACCATACCCGCATGAGCATTTTTTTAACAGTATTGTATTGCAGAAAGTAGTGTTGCTAAAAAAAAGGCAAGAAAAAGGCAATTAACAATGGAAGAGAGACAGACCATCATACCACAAAAAGTTTTAGGTCTTTCATACATAGAAATAGCCAAGAAAGTCAAGGTGTCAGTGAGTACAGTCTCCTTCACCATCAAAAGGCACTCAGAAACTAGAGGAAACTCTGACAGGAAGAGGTCTGGCAGACCCAAAGCCACAACAGAATAAGAAGAAAAATGTCTGAGCGTAAACAGCTTGAGTGATTGGCGGTTCACAGGACAACAGCCTCAAGCACAGCTTATTGGCAAGTCTCAGATTCTACTGTAAAGAAAAAACTTCAAGCTGCAGTTTGACATGTCAAGATTTAGCAAGAAAGCCATTGCTAAGACGTCAGAAAGAATATATAAAAGAGGATTGCCTGAGCCATGAAACACAGCCAATGTACTACTTAAGACTGTAAGAAGGTGTTTTGGACTAATGAATAAAAATAGGAAAACTTCAGTTCATCGCGCAGGATTTTTGTACGCGATCGATTAGGCGAAAGGATGGTTCCTCGGTGTGTGACATCAACTATCAAACATGTAGATGGAAGCGTTATGGTCTGGGGATGTTTTTCTGGATCCAGGGTCGGTGACTTGTACAGAATGAGAGGCACCCTGAACTGAAATGGCTACAAAAGCATTCTGCAGAGCCATGCAGTATGCGCTGGTATGCGCCTAGTTGGTCAGGGGTTCATCCTACAGCAAGATAATGACCCAAAACATAAGTCCAAGCTATGCCAGAACTACCTTAGGAAAGAAGAACAAGATGGTAAGCTTAAAAACATGGAGTGGCCAGCACAGTCACCAGACTTGAACCCCATTGAGCTGGTTTGGGATGAATTGGACAGAAGAGTGAGAGCAAAGCAACCTACAAGTGCCATACATGTATGGGAACTTCTGCAACAGAGTTGGGAATAACTTTCTGAAGAATATTTGATTTCCATTGTAGAAAGAATGCCACAAATGTGTTTAGATGTTATATCTACCAAAGATGGCTACTTTGAAGAGTCAAAAGTTTAGAATACATTTTAATTGATCAATTAATTCCATGATTTATTTTATAACTTAAATTGTTTATTTGTTCTATGCTTTCATTTCAGAGTACCATGACACATTGAACTGCATGAATTCCAATAAAAACCTGGAAGAATTGGAGTGTTCTAAAACCTTTGACCGGTAGTGTGTGTGTGTGTGTGTGTATTATATTGTATATATTATTTATCTCTATTATTTTATTTATTATTTACTATTTACAAGTTGTAGAAACATCTCAAGAATGATCAGTGGAAACAGGATGTGCCTGAGCTCCATTTTGAGTGTCATGGCAAAGGCTGTGAATACTTATGTACAAGTTTTATTTTTTAAATAAATGTTCAAACATTTCAAATAAACTTGTTTCACTTTGTTATTATGGGGAGTGTAGACGTGTGTAGAATTTTGAGGAACATTTTAAAGATTGTGTAAAGCAGACATACATTTGTGATTTGAGTTTGTCACACCACAGAAATAGGTAATATTAACAACCAGGCCAAATTTGAATAAAAAACAAAGTTGGCAAGTATATAAAATTCTGTGAGGTTAGCCTATAAATATAACCAGCATTATCTGTTCTCACATGCTGGGAGGGAGGGAGGGTGTCAGCACAAGGTGCATTTTATGAGTTGTGTTTTCACTTTAAATAGATGTATACTGGTAAAAAGAAATAGATAGGTTATAATATAAGGCTGTGTGTGCTCTCGTGGGCAGAAATCCGTTTTTAACAGACCACTTTTTAGCGGATCACTTTTTGGAAAGAGGATTGGACTACATAAAGACAGTTGGATTATTTGGATGCTGATTTGAACACGAGAATGAATACTGGATTTGGCAGCCGAGTGTTAGCAGGTAGTCTAGGCTACTAAACCATGATCTTTTAAATAATGCCCACATTGTGTTATTTCTGCAATTAACATAGATAGCTATCAGACTGTAGGCTGTTAAAGTACAGTAAGTGATTTAGATATGGAATTGTAGGCTGTTGAAGGACAGTAAATCTAGTAGGCTAGACTTGCATTGGAACAGGATAGATACTGAGTTTTTATATCCTCGTGTTATGGGTAGGGGAATGCAAATTGGGGGACCACCTACATATATAGTCCCCCATTTCTGGCCCTCCCAAAAAATCCTGAACAGTGAAATTATGGAATACAGTTTGGCCTCTAACTCTACAATATATAAATAGTTCACTGTGTTTTCACGTGTTATGGAATGGATTTCTAACATAAAGTATTTCCAAGTAAATCTGCATTTGCTTTACACAATCTTTAAATACAGTTCAGGAACAGCTAAATAACCAAGGATTGTTTTTTTTCTTCCGAGTGTTTAGTCAATATTGCCCAAATTTTGGATTAAATTATGACGTCGGCTACCGTACCGGTAGCCTACAGCAGTGGTTCTAAAACACAGGAGGGGGTCACAAGATGATTTTCAGAAATGAAATAACAATACAAAATTATTAAAATTGAATAGTTTAGCCACAATTGTTAGTAGTTGTAAAGTTTATACATTACTTTGATGTATTCTACTAGCCTGTAATGAAATACTATCAAATAATAATATGGCTGTTATTCTTCTACCACCTCTCCGTTAGCGGGGGTCGCGAATCTCTGGCACTGTTATTTTGGCTTCCGCGCCAACACATAGCCATATTATTATTTTAACACTATTTAAAATTGAAGTAACGTGCTGAAGCCTACGATTTTCGCTAGCCTAGAGTGTCCAGATACTATAACTTACCTGCAACAATTCACACTAATGTCCTCGATGAAGCCTGTTGGCCGTGTACTTGTGCGAGGCTCTGTAGGAAAACAACCAAACTGGGGTACTATGGCAACGGGTCTCCAAGGTAATAAACTTGTTTGGGCGATCGGTCCGGTGCACCGGCCTGCTATCAGAGCATGCTGCTGCGAGCATACTGAAAGCATCAAGCCTACCAGTTTTGGTAAGTGGTAAATGTATACCAATATACATAATACATTACTTAGATTACATTTATTTGAGAAAATGAGCGCCGTAGTATTAGTAAAGGTGCAGAGACACAGAGAGCGCCAGACACTCTCGGCACCAAACAACCACAACCACGGATTTTTGGTAATATTCCTTTAATGAAGGCATTCCGTTTTGTGACGTGTTTTTACTGCGACATTCATATCAACTAATTTCAGATAGCTTCACCATATACCCTATCGTGAACGCGCTAATGTTCTTATTTACGGTATATGATGGTTACTGAATAAAGAGCCGCTGGAATTTTAGACGGTAAACGAACAACAGATTGAATCAACTTTAGCCTATTTCTGTCAGTTAGGTGCCATACACATAGCTGTAGCTAACAAGCGTTAGCTTGATCACATACTAATGGACAGTGAGTTTCAGCGAGATGGAAGAGTCCTTGATCTCACAGATGATGCATGGAGGGAAGACAGACTGCCCTATGAGGATGTCACTATCCCTTTGGTAAATATATCCCCATGGCTTCTTCGCTAGTTGCAAAATGCTTCACAGTTACACTGGGTCCCCTAACTTACTGTAACACAGAACGTACATTTTAAATGTACCGTATGCTAATAACGAATACCTGGAATATTTACTTGCTAGCAATTACACTTTAGTATAGTGTGCGACGTGGTTGTATACCGTCATCTTGAGCATCTGTATGATAAAGCACCTAACGATCGCTTTGTTATTGTATGCGGTCAGACGTTGTTCACAACCGCATCTCAACTCCTCCCTGTTTTGTAACCTGGTGTTCAGTCACCGCTACTGCTGTTTTCTTCCATTAAAAGTAAATTAAACGTCACATCATCATGAACAACTATCACAAGCTATAATGCGTGCACATCACAGAACAGTCTAGGGGTCAGTAGCCCTTGTCCATTCATGCCATCATTCTGTCATAATAAAACCCCTACCACTAACTAAGACTTAAGACTTAAGTTTGCAGTATATATTTTTATTTGCTTTGCCTTCTCCTCCATATCATTCCTAATAACATTGCTGTTTAATGTAGTCTCCAATAATATGTCCAAGTAATTTAAATTGAGTGGTAATCACACACTGAGAGATTATTGTCTTTTTAGAGTGAACTGCCTGAGGCAGAGCAGGATAATGGAGGATCAACAGAGTCTGTGAAAGAACAAGAGATGAAGTGGACAGACCTGGCCCTGCACAGCTTACATGAAAACACACCAAATACTGGCAATTAGAAGGCTGTGGGGCTGCTGTTCTCTCGCTAGGATCATATATTCCTGCCAATGTACCTTCCTGGTTTTGGACATGCAGTGCATTGAAGACAGAAATACACTTTCTGGACATTTTGAATGCTATCTATATACAGTCTGAATGTGCAGTCTTTATATGTTGACAGGACACTCCTGTAAAAGATATTTTTAATCTCAGTGAGTACATTTTCTTCCTGGTAAAATAAAGGTTTGATAATAATACAAAATAAAATGTTGTGAGCAAGTTTTAAATACATCTAAATTATACTATGATTTGATCTTTCAAGTAACATTATATTAAAGTAATATTGAGTAATATTATTTTCTCCATCACAAGGACACTTGATCTGATCTAGAACAGGTGTGACAGAAATAACACATTTGATTTAGGATGCCTTTCAAAACATCTTGCATTGCAAATACATTAAACATTTGGCTTAGACATACATATTATAGTAATAAACATTTGACCAAAGCAGAATAAACATTCTAGAAACGACACACCCAAACCAAAAAGAACTGGGAAATAGGAACAAAATAACATCATACATGCTTGTTGGAATGGCAAGGGAGTCAAGTGACAGTGGAACAGAACAAAGGGTTAAATGTCATAGGCAGCAACCTTGAAGATGTGGGTTTTGAGGAGCTTTTCATACAAAGTGACCGTGGTGGCATGTCGAATGTGCAGTGGAAGGGAGTTCCAGAGTCTGAAGGCCTGAGCACCCATGGTGGATATATGGAATAGGGGGGTGACGAGAAGACCTGTAGAGTAGGAGCGAAGAGATCAGGAGGGAGTATATGGCAGGAGAAGGTCTTGTCACTAACGGTTTAATTTTGTAGTGGCAGTATATTGACAGGTTCCTCGTTTTACTTTGTGTTGTATTGACCAGTTTTTTCTTGAAGACAAACTGAAAGCACAAAGCTTGCATTAAAATTTCAGTTGTATTTAATAAGGTACTCACTTTTAGGAAATGCTATTTTAAACTTTAATATTCTTCATGTTTTGAGAACTTGAATTCAAGCTCAATTGAATATATTCAGTGTATTTAACTTGAATAGATTGTAATGATACGCCCAATATTAAGTATTTTCACCTTGGACAAGATTCATCATAAATTATGTATACGCAAACAAAGATAATTCTGTAATATCAAGTTTGTTCCACATTTTTTACATACTCTCTTCTCTGTTCTTGTGTCTGTTTTACATATGAACATTTTCGTTTCTAATATAGTTTGAACTTATTATTGAATGTTGCTTGCTGTAGTGAGAAAAAATAAGTATCCATTCTTGAGTTATCTTGTGGGTCACCTTATGCCTTGAACCTATGTGCAATACATTCTTCTCTCACGCACTTTACATAGTTTACACTTTTAACATGGGCAGTAAGTGTTTCTGTAAACTGTAGGACTACTGGATATTCTTGGCCATAATTACATAGGCTACAACATGATATGGAGCAGCTTGATATAACCAAGATCAAAAGACCTTTAATGTTGACAGACCAGACAGCGATCTGACTGTTTAGTTGTGTTCAGGCGCCCTCTAGTGCTTATAAGTATAAACAGCATGTACAATTCAGTAACTTCTTGGCTTCCTTGATTTCTCCACTGTAACACGATTGCCCCAAGTACCCTCGTGAACCCCACGACTAATGTTCTTTGCCTGTCCTTCATATGGGTGTCCAGGTTGGGCTTATGCCTATAACTTTTCTTCAGTGCAGAAAAAACAAATATGTCAGAACTACCAACCATTATTGTCAATGTCAGCCATTTTTGTGAAATTGGGTCCAAATTACAATCTGTAATATAATAAATAGCCAACGATTTGTTAACTAATGCTATCTGAGGTCCAAGTCAGGGCAGGGGTCAAGCCACCACGTAAATCTGTATTTATGTTTATGTGTATTTATTATTATTATTATTAGTAGTATTATTAGTATTATTATTATTATATTTTCCATGTATTATGTAGTGTATGCTACTCTGGGTAAGTGTTAACTCGTTTTCGGCAATAACGTGGCCTAAAAGAACGTTAGAATACTTTGCACCCATAGGCAATAATCTCCAAGCGGCATTGGCTATCTCAATTTTGGACTATACACATTATTGTTTTATCACCAAGCGTCATTTCAATGACTAGTGGAAAATCCCAAAACAAACTACTATAGTTGCGGGCGCAAAATGGAACGTTCTGGGCCCACGTCCATGTAGCAGTGGGCCGAGTGCACACTTTATAGGGGGCGGGAGCAGAAACAGTGACAAAGGACAGCGCAGAAATGCTGTTCGTGTGGGCCGTGCGCATGGCTCACATGACAGCCCGAATCACATCACGGTTGCGTCCTACCGGGCCTTATAGATCTAATTAATCAAGAGCTTTTATTACCGCAAATAGGCTACAATTATACTGTATATGTATACATTTAGGCATCTAGGCATTAATGTATACATTTAATGTCTACATTAATGTATACATGTAATGCCTATGTCTATATTTAATTCCTAGACTAGCCTATTTGAATATGTTATATTATATGCTATGTATTAGGCTATGCCTAAATACAATGAATAAATGCAAATAGCATAGGCCACGCTATAGAGCCTATAATAGGCTATATGATTTAGGACATAAATGCTAGGCTATTTGGTTTAGGCATGTGGCACAATTTAATTAGTCTAACGTCTTTCCACCTTGAAAAATATTTTATGATCCAAATAGGCAACAATTAAAAGATTAACGCATTGGAAAAACTAACACATTTTGTGTATTCTATCCCAAACCAAATAAATATTAGGACTACGCGTTATTAGCCCAGATGATCCACATCGTCTATTACGCAATTACAAAAAGAAAATACTTTTTTTTAAAGGAATTGTGAATTTCAGTTTCAAAGCCGTGTGCACAACTCTCGTAATCGGCACGTAGGCTTATTGAATAGACGCTTAGTGCATTTTGCACCCGGCTGTGTTGTGTCCGGTGCCGTATAAATGTGACACTCCCGGGACAGATGCCCACATCACCCAACCTGACATAGCGGTAGGATATCTCTTCGATCAGCGCTGAAGACTGACGCACTTTGGAAACGAAATGGATCCATGTGAATGCTCTAAGAGTAAGTTGTATCCCTGAAATTTGACGTTTTATTTTAATAGTCTTACTACTGTTTTACGATAGGCTAGCCTACTTCATGTGCCTTTGCTGATAAAACTCAAACTGTTTACAGCTGGAACCTGCAGCTGCGGTGGCTCCTGCAAATGTACCAACTGCTCCTGCACTTCTTGCAAGAAAAGTAGGTTTAGTTTGACCGTTTTAACGCTTTTCCTCAAGTATATGCTGGATGTATTACGATAATCTCCAATTTGAGAGTAACCAGACGTTTAAAGCCATAAATTGTCGTAGCTTGTTAACATAAAAAATATAAATCGACAAAATTAAGTTTGACTACACGGACGAACGAACTAGGCTCATGTTTATGTAATTTGCAGGCTGCTGCTCTTGCTGTCCATCTGGCTGCAGTAAGTGCGCCTCCGGCTGCGTGTGCAAAGGAAACACATGCGGAGCGAGCTGCTGCAAGTGAAGACCCCGTCTGTCCAGAGGAGGGGAATTCAACGCTTTATGCAAATGTTACTGCAATCATGTGTAGCCTAGTGCTTTGTAGCCTACTTAATTAAATGTAATTCTCTTGCTAATTGTCTATTCCATGTCTGACCAATTTGCACTGTACCAGATTAACGTTTGCGTCATGTTATGGGCCAACTGATAACAAATATCTTCTGAACTGTTTAAAATTTGTTATAATTGTGAACTCTCATGAATAACCCTTTACACGAATAAAACAATGTAATTAACTTTAATTTGTCATTAATTAAGCTTAAATTGGGCTATAGGCCTAACTACTTTTATAATATTACATTTGCATGAGAAAATAGATTTGTAACGAATTAGGACTTTTTTGTCATTGGACAGCCGGATCAACATGTCCAGTAACCAGACTTGTTTTTTTTACTTAAAATTATAACAAACTGAGGATATTGCAAAATGTTATATTGGCTATCTCAAATAGAGCTAGCCTGCTACCAGAATATATATTTACAAGGCTGAACACCAATAACTGCATAGTTCTAGAGACGAGTAAGGCTAGCAGGAAAACCATCACAAGACAACCAACGTCACATCAAAACGGAAAACATACATGGGCAACAGTGGTTTGCGGAGTTATTTAAACGACGCACACTGGGAAGTACGCCATGTAAAGTGTCGTATTCGGTCCGTTTTAAAGTACCACATTAACTGAACCCGCGTTGTTAAATTACCGAAGATGCCGAAAGTCGTTTCGCGAAGTGTTGTTTGTTCAGATACGCGTGATAGAGAAGAGTACGACGATGGCGAAAAACCTCTCCACGTTTACTACTGTCTGTGTGGTCAGATGGTCTTGGTTCTTGACTGTCAGCTGGAAAAACTGCCCATGCGTCCCCGAGACAAAGCTAGAGTTATAGATGCAGCCAAGCATGCCCACAAGTTCTGCAACGTGGAAGACGATGAAACGGCGTATATTAAGAGAGCCGAGGGCATCGAGAGACAATACCGCAAGAAATGCGGAAAATGTGGCCTGCTTCTCTTCTACCATCACCAGATGAAGAACACCCCGGCTACGTTTATTGTCGACGAAGCTGTTGTGAAGTTTGGCCAAGGGGTTGGGAACACCAGTGTCTACAGCCAAAAACCACCAGAGGCACCTAAAAAGGTCCGTGTAATGATGACGAAGCGGACAAAGGATATGGGTAAATTCAGCTCAGTCACAGTTTCTACCATAGACGAAGAGGAAGAGGAGATCGAAGCAAGAGAGGTTGCGGACTCGTACGCTCAGAATGCCAAGGTGATTGAGAAACAGCTGGAGAGAAAGGGTATGAGCAAGAAGAGGCTACAAGAACTGGCGGAGCTGGAGGCAAAGAAAGCGAAGATGAAGGGAACGCTGATAGATAACCAGTTCAAGTAAAAAGCGCCTGCTATCCGAATAGCTCCCCTTTGTGACTGGCGTGACTATTTGCGTTGGGACTCGTGTCTTTTGTTTTGTTATCGAGATTGATACGTTTCTATCTGTCTAGCGGTGGATACATGCATTGTTTTGTTGAAATGCCACGCATGTGATGTTTTTGGAGGGGAGACACAATTCAT
>JAODTR010028437.1:0-22418 GCA_025399935.1 Amblyopsis rosae
TCTGAACCATTCTTTGTCTGGCCCCTCCCCTGAGACCACTTTGCCTTGGGAGACCCTACCAGGAGCTCAAGGCTCCAAACAACACAGCTCTCAGGATCATAGGGACACACAAACCTCTCCACCACGATAAGGTGATGGTTCCCGGAGAGGATTATATATTATTATATATTTTATATATATTATATTATTATATATTATATTATTAGGTTACATATTATTGAGTCAGACAGTCAGCCCATTGTTAGCTTCTACCTTACTGCAAGTTTTACAGTTCTTTCCCTCTCCTGATCCTCCTCACCATGTCTTCCATCACAGTCATCGGCCACAGCTGCTGAAGAAGGTAGGCGATCGCAGCAAACATATCAGCAAGCATTTGCCTGAAGGGCCTGCTGTATTATTCTCTGGCTTGCCATTTCTCTGCACATCCCTTGCTTTTTGTCCTCTCCATTTTAACTCTCAGACGTGCAGTGAATCGGACCCACATCCAATTATTTGGAATCATAATCATGAAGACATTATTACCAATGGCCTCATTTTTGTTGAGAACCACTGTTCTTTATATATTGGTTACTTGCTGTTAGTGATGTGCCTCTTCCAGGCACATGGGCTTTAATGGCACCCTGCGTCACGGTAACAAACAGACCCCATCTCTCGCCATGAAGCCCACCCTGCCATCTGTCTCATTAACCTGGGCTAGCAGCACAACAGTCTACAGGGTGTGTGTGTGTGTGTGAGAGAGAAATTAAACAAGACAGACAGACAGACAGACAGACAGACAGACAGACAGACAATCACACACACACCATACAGGAAATACAGTATAGAAGAAAGAAAGGCATGTTTGTTTATTTCAGGGGCGGGTGGAGTCTTCCCTACCTTTGGAAATAGGATGAAGAGTTCAGCCGTTGCCCCGGGTGATGCATGATGCAGTTTAACGTCAGCCCACACTGATATTATGAGGGGATGCATGTCTTTGTGTGGAGCCAGTAAACCAGACTGAACAGTGCACTTAACGTTGTAAGGTTGTACATATCCGACGTCACTTAGCTCTCCAATATACACATTTACAAATGTTTCTTAAAAAATACAAATAAAAACACATTTAGTATCAATGGCAAGACAATATAACCTATTGGCTATGTAAATGTAGTCTTAAAAACAAAAATACAAATGTGCAAATGTGTTTTTTGGAGCGCCATGTGATGGGTCTTCGAGGGTTAAGGTCATGGAGGACACTGGGTTTGCACATTTATGCAGAAGTTCCCGCTCAAAACATCAAGCAAGACAAGATGTCAACAATGTGAAACAAGACTACAGTACATAAGTGCCTTACGTCTACGCCACATTTGGGAAACGGGATCACTGCAGCAGCTACCTACATGTGACACATTTAGAAGACTTGTCAGCTTTCCCTGTCATGCTCCTCTCGTATCAAAATGGGACGCGTGTGTGATGTCGAGGAGCAGACTCAAGACAGCTAGGCTAAGGTACAGAGGCGTCTGCGCGTGTTTACTTCTCTGTGGCTCCACTCCTCGGAGCTGATTAGCACGCGTGCTGAAGCCGCTAGCTAACACCCCCACTGGATGCATCGTGCCAAATGTGTTAATTGGGAGGCAAGACATGGGGGGGGTGTTAGATAAGGTCATGGAGGAGATGATATTGTGAAAGATAAACGGTGGAGAATGGGGAGAAAATAGTGGAAATGTGTTGAGGTGATGGATGAAGAGTGAAGGGAACGATAAAAATAATTAAAAAAAATAAAAGACTTCAAAAGCAGTTACATTCTCACAACATTCTAATTTTGACACATTTATCACATTCACACATAACACGTCACCGTTATTGTCACACGCAGATTATATTTTCTCGATATGACCTCCACACAGATATATTGACAGGCTTCAAAAGAATAATAAAGAATGTACGCCGAATTTAAAAGCCAACACACACACACGCACACACAGCCTGTGTAACCTTTCAAATTGCCTTAAAAAAATGTACCAAATGATTCTGTGCAGTAAACATCAACAGCTTTTACAGTATATTAATGTAAAAAGCTGCTTGACTGTAAGGCCCGATTTGTTGATGGGTCTACCGATCAATTATCCTGTGATGTGGGGAATGACATCACCGATAGGGCTGTCGCGGTGAAGAAAATGTGCATGCGGTGATTTAGGTAGGCCCAATGCCGCAGTATTATCGCCATTTGTTTGTTTTGACTGGTCCAGTTCAAGGTAGTCCAAAATAGTGTGATTCTGGGGCATTTATAGGCGACGTGATCTCAGTCCGTGGTGAGACTGCAACAGAATAGGCATTCTACCAGATTAGTACTGGTGTTCTGACTGTACGTAGCGGATCACGATGTTTGGCCAAAATATCAGATGATATTGACTATATCAGATGATATGACTAATTAATTAAAAGCATATATAGTGCAAGATCAAAAGGCTATGGTGCGCCAAGCGTAGCCTACACCGCCTTGATTTAGGTAGCATGTAGACAGAAAGAAGTGATGGCACAGTTTGGCAGGCTGTTTTCGGTTGAACAACCCAAACGGTTAGGAGACAACACATTACATTTTCTTTCCCACACGAAATACAGACATGTCCCAAAAGAATCACTCGAGTGTGTGTACGCTGCATGGTGCGCTTTCCAGATTAGGTACAGTACTTTAACTGTAGTAAAGTGCTGTAAAACGTAATGTCGGTGTGTCGTAAATACATACACTCCCAACGGCTACAACCGGCTAATACGGGGCTGGGGGCATTTGTGCTTCGATAGCGCACACGCCCTAGATCAGTCGTCATATTCGATTGGCTGTAACATTGAGGTAACGGTGGTTGCTCGCCACAGCCTGCGGTTGGGTTAGCAACACCGCGGTATTGCAATATTGTCATTATCGCGACAGCCCTAATCAACAATCCAACATTGCAAATATTAAACATGTTCAATATTTACGACCTAAAATCCTGTAGTGTGGATGGTACAGCAGAGTACGCTGGCAGTATGCCAGTATTTCAATCAAGTTTGCTTTTCTTAGTATTGTTGTGCGGATCCAGTTTAGCTAGGCTAGGCTGGACTGGGGATAGTGGGATTTCACTCTCCTTGTTAGTTAGGTGGACAATATAACGCTGGCTGCCACTTGCATGTAAATCTGCTACTGATTACGGTTATCATTGGATACCCAAGAGAGAAGGGAGACTTTGGGTAAAATCTTTAGCCATTAGCTACCCATCTGCAACCACTGCATGCTGACTATGACTGAGGACGTTGAGGACGACGGAGAACCCCTGCTCTAGCCTACTGATAGTTTGTTTCATGTCTTTATTGTATAGCGTATATATTACGTACACGAATTAAGAGCTATTATTGTAAAATGTAGACTACACATATTACACTATACTGTAAGTAGGGGGACCACTGACCAGACGTCCCGGGATGCCCGGGCTGTCCTGATTTCAAATAAGGTGTCCCGAGTCCTGACAAATATCTGCAAAACACAAGAAAATTCCCAGTTTTCGACATACACTGCAAAATTGTCCTGATTTTCACCACAATTAAAATAATAATAATAATAATAATAATAATAATTATAATAATAATAATAATAATATTATAAATTTGTTCACATACGAGTGGGAGCCAAACAACTGCGTGGAACTGCTTAGCAAAGCCTCAATTCTAATCTAAGATCAAACGGGAGCAGAAAACAGCAGTGCATAACAAGGGGTAAGAACCAGAGGGGGGTCCAGAAAGTGACATTTCTCCTACTTTACAGGAGGGTCAAACTAAATATTTAAATTCAACATTTCATCCATCTAAATACATGGGCCCATCTGATGACAACATGAACAAAGTATTACATATAGTTACAAATAAATATCTATTGTGTTCAAATAAAAATATAACATGTTTATATAATTTATAAGAAATATACATTTCTCAATGCCAAAAGGGGGGCGTAAGGGCAGATATGCCCTTTTGGCACCAACTGACGTAGTTCAGAGAATGTTCAGTATTTAAGTCTTTTGGTTTTTATTAATGAATGACTCCAAATTGATGAAGAATTAACTTGTGCCCTGTTGGCAGTAGAAAGAGCTCATCAAGAGCTGCAATTTGATATACATCTCCGTTTCACCCAAAATGTCACGTGCGCCCCTCTGGTTCTCACCAGTCGATAATAGCCTACCTACAGTAACAAACGGGGCCTGAATTCAACAGATTGTTGTTGTCAAGGCTGCTGGCTTACCACGACCAACCATGAATCAAACCACTTTCCTGATCATTGTTAGCCGACATCTAGTTGAGTTGGTCAATAAAATCCCTTTAATACATGTTTGTCAAAGTACACATATGTGCAAAGATATACTGAATCATCGATTATTGCAACTGTGAAAGCTTAAAATTAGCTTAAATGTACAGACACTAGGTGTGCTAAGCGTTGATATATGGCCCCCATCCTTATAAAATTGCTTATGGTGCGCGCATAACCTCATACGTGTGCATGCATTAACGTGCGCTACAAAATCTAAAAGTCCCGGTTTGGGGGTTAGAAAATATTATCACCCTAGCCAAGTCCTGCAGACACAACAGTAAACCAACAACTACGTTATGAGTACAAGGGGCCTCATTTATAAAACTGTGCGTAGAATTCACGTGAAAGTGCACATTCCACACCTGTTTTCCTTTATAAATCACAATCCACTCTAAATATAGCGCACATGAATGAGCATCTTGTCCCACCCAATGAACGCCCACAAGCGCCTATAAATGGTCACTGAAATGCCCAGAATTAATATTAATTGATTACTTTAATGAAGGCAAATCCAAACAGAGTAATTTCACCCAAATGTAAAATTGAAGTTCTTGAAGTGGAGGTTGATAGACAAAAACAAAATTGAGAACAAATGAAACCCATGCAAGAGCAGGGTAAATTTGAGTGCATGCAAATATTTTGAGGAACAACGTAAACGTGTTTCTGTAACAGATAATTCTCCATTTGTTCAAAATTAACTCCATAGGAGTCTTTGATCTAGAGGAAAGGGGTAATTTACTTTACATCCAATTGCACTAACTACAGTACACACACACACAATTTGTACAAACAGAGATCAACTGACGCACGTGCACGCACGTGCACACACACACACACACACACACACACACACACACACACACAGTCCCTCCTCAAAGGCCGGGAAGGGATGACGTCCAGTCCCTTTGCTTTCTTTGTAGGCAGTGTCGGTTTCTAGTGCAGAGCAAAGACTTCAAAGAGTGACAGATGATTTTAATTAGGGGTTGGAACCCTGCTGAGAGGAGACAGAGAGCTAGAGTGCCCTCTGCTGGCCTTGGGGGACTCTGGCACTGAACTAAAGAGTGCATTTTGATACCGTAAGACAGATGAAGTATCTACCTAATTATGATGTCAATTATACTTTTCAAACCTAAATGTCAGGTCTCTCAGTTCATCATTCTGACTTTACGATAAGAGTTGCAAACCCTCCATTTTCTTTTTTGTATCAAACCATTTTAAATATAGCATTAGTGTGGTTAGTTAATTAGTGTGGTTTGCATATCAGGTGCATTTTTTTAAATAGAAAGCAATGTTTCCTGGCAACACAAAAACTCTTATAGTCCATTCCATATCCATTTCTCACCCCCACAATATTCAGAGCTCCTTTGCATTACTTGACTCTCCCTATATGCTCTACCAAAAGGCTAAAGTGCTGATTTCATCCAAGCACGGTGAGCTCAAGTGTTACTGGAACAGCAAGGTGCATTAGCACCACATTGGTGCATCCTGAGAGCTTTATACATGCCTGCTTGTTATACAGGCCAAGGGCTCTGTCAGCCAAGGTTAGGCCAGGCAGTAGCTGCTAGAAGCAATGGTCTCTGACCCCAGTCAACTTCTAATGCAATTTACCCTCAGCATGGGTTTGGATCAGTAAGCTACTGTGGTGTGATACAGACCAAAGCTATCCACTAGCTGCCTTGTTACAGGGACTGTGTGCAGGATTCAAATTAAATCCATTTTCATTATTAAGTTGGAACGGCAACAACACTCAAACAATGCTGCCCTGATCCCATCGTGCTGATGTGTTCAAAAGGCACTTGCAGGGGTCTCCTCTATTCTCCAGTCAGATGCATTTATGCATCTGACAAAGAGAAAGTGAAACCATCTGCAGTAATGTTGACAATCTGGCTAATGATTCAGAATGCATGTGACTGGGTGGGATTTCCTATAGGATCTGGCACACAGACAGACTAAAATAACAACAACAGACATCCTCGTACTCACTTAACTATACAGTTAAGTCTCTTAGTTATTATATTCTACAAACTCCTGGAAAGAGAGTGGAGGTTGCTTTTCATGACGAGGCAACAAGGCTCATGGGAAATGTAGTCTTTACGCCGTTTGCTTCCACATAACTCCTTTAATACTAGTGTAGACCATCATCCTCAAATTCCTAATACTGTGTTGTACTACATGCGTGCAGTATATTGCATATGTGCAGTTGTTCTGCTGTAGTGTAGACTATCGTATAATGTTCCCAACATGGAGCCTCTAATCCATCCCTCCGAACAACCACCAGAGCATATTCGCTTTGCATGTTGTCCTGCCCGGGCCTCGTGGCAGTAAGCTGGAGGTCTGGCTTCCAGTTTTGTGTTGCGATTATAAGATGTGATGTGGTGCTTTTTGTCCGAGGTTCTCTGGGGACTGCTCAGGTGTGTGTGTGTGTGTGTGTGTGTTCGTGCGTGTTATGCCAGGTGTTCCAAATGTCATGCTTACTGGCTCCAACTCAGGGCTTAGTAACTCATACATATACACGAGAGTGTGCCCGCACATAATGTACATACCAGCGTTTCTGTGCCGGTCAACGTGTCCGGGAAAGTTTCAGTGTAGCTGCAGTTGGAGAGTAGCCTATTATGAGACAGTCGGTGGCAGCTTTAGGGTAGGCTGGCTATAGCTATAAATACAATGTCACCAATTTAATGACAAGATTATTTAGCTTTAAATGTAAACCATACACATAAATATATAAAACGATCATGTTAATTCATCAGTGCCACATCATTTTACCACACGCATCAAGCAGGTTGGCGTCGGTCTTCGATTAATGAGTGCTGTGGTAGGTTAAATCAACGCAAGAGTGCAATGTGAAGTAGACAACAGAGCCGTTTGCGGCCTTACCTGAATTCATGGTCTTTATTGACATTACTCACTGCTTGGTTTCATAAAATAGCCTGCTTGATTAAGATGTACTTGTTCTGCCGTGTGTTTCCACCAGAGCTCTCGTTCTCGTTATGCTGCGCGTACCGGTAGCGCGCGCGTACCGGTACGTGCGCGCTACCGGTAGCGCGCGCGTACCGGTAGCGCGCACGCACGCTTTATCAGACAGGTTCAGCTAATGGTCATTTCTTTTCTTATATGCGCAAACCTTGTCATAGAAAGATATGTGGGAATGTATTTAAATCATATAAAACTATAATTCGAATTGTGCTTAGAGGGAATTATTTTCACCGGACATTATGTTTGTCAATTACCGGACAACGGAAACACCGGCACACACAGAAAAGCAGAAATACAAGTGCACTTGCAGCAAAACAAGCAAACACAGAAACTCAAAGCATTTACTTTGAAATATACACGGCAACAGATTGACACCCGTCAAACCGCTTCTGTGTTCATCCTGTCTCACTGTGTCTTCTATTGTTTTATAGAATTCCTTTCTGATAGCACTGTGTCTGTCTGTCTGTCTGTCTGTGTGCCGACCTGTCTGTCTGATGACCTGTCTGTCCACTGCCATTAGGTATGATGATTTCTCTTTTCCATCTACATTTCTCAGACACACACACACAGACGGACCCCTGTCTGTTAAGTACAGGGGGGAGGCATTGCCATCCAGATCACCAATCTTTTCAACACATCTTCGGTTAGAGATAGAGTGTATAAAAAAATAAATTACAATTCAGTGTCTAAAGTGACAGCTGTTACACACACACACACACACACACACACTCTACTCAGCATCTCATTATACAACTTTTCACCACAGCTTTTTCTCTGCTAGCATGCAAATGCAAGCACCCCCCTCCCCCCCACATATAGTACACAAATACTGTACAAGCTAATCTTTGTAATTCCAGAAATACACACACACACACATAAACACAATTGTCTGTAGACATACAAAAACACGCAAAACTCTCTACAGACAATAACACCCACCTTTACGCTATACATCTACAGTATCATCTACCATGTATTCACGCAGTAATCTAGACAAATCCAGGTATCTATCCACGCTTGCTTTATTGACAAAAACACACGCACGAACACACACACACGCGCGCACACGCACACACACACGCACACAACTCTCCAGACATTAACAAACCCCTTCTCTCTATACAGCCTTCTATATACTGTACATACAACACTGTATAGACACATCCGTCTACACAACACAGCACCTATCCACACAAGCAATGTGCTTGTTTCTTTAGAGGACAATAACAAAAACACACACACACACACACTTCTCTCACCGTGCAGGTGGGGATGGCGGTGACGAGGGAGTAGACGAGGGCGGGGGGGATCTTGCTGGTCTCCTCTGGGCCAGGGTAGGGCTTGGAGAAGCTCTTGTCGTAGCAGAAGAAGCCCTGGATGTGCACGGGGAACGTGTCTGTGTACTCAAAATAGTACGCCAGCAGCACCGTGCCCGCCATGATCACCAGCTGGAAGTAGAACATGGTCCCCCGCCCCCCCCGGTCACCGGCGAAGGAGGAGAAGAAGACGGAGGAGGTGGTTGAGGGAGAGGAGGAGGGAGAGAGAGAGAGAGTCAAGTCCCGGTTCACCTCATCGTGTAGGGGGCAGAGAGTAAGAGAGAGAGAGAGGGGAGTCAGTTCCTAAACAAAGGCTAAGTCTAACAGGTTTAGCAGCGTAGCGAGAGAGAGAGAGCGAGGGAAGGGGGGTGAGAGTGAGAGAGAGAGAGAGAGGGGTGAGAGAGAGAGAGAGAGGCAGGCTTCTCTCATCAGGACATGATAGCGATGTTAGAACAGAAGAAAAACAAGGCTTCACGACAATGAAAGGAGCGAAAACAAAGCGTGGCAAGAGAGTGAAGCGGGGAGTTAGAGAGGGATGGAGGGAGGGAGGGAGAGCGAGCGAGCGAGCGATAGGTGGAGGAGCCTTTATGCTGCTGGTATTCAGCAATGTGCTACAGTGGAGCTGTGGGTGTATTTTTGGATACGTGCGCTTGCCTGTGTAAATGCTCGCGTGTGAAACAAATATGTTCATTAGCAGGTTTTGGGGTTATTGTTTTGTTGTGGTTTTAGGTTTCATTGTATACCATTGAGGTGCGCGGTCCGGGGGTCTACAAAGCAATGACCCCTGACTGTTTGAAGCATTGAATAAATGGGAGGGACGCTGACTTGATTTGAACGGACTTGACATGAACTGAATACATAATGATACGTACATGCCGCCTGATTGCAAGCGTCAGAGACGGGTCTGACCACACTGGCACCATCCAAAACACACGCACTCTTGCAAGTTGCTGCACCTACACAGTAGGTGGGCATGTGTACCAACATTGTAGGTGTACGCTGCGTAGAGTCACTACATATAAATGCTTGGGGGCAGATGAAAGACTTTTGGAAAATGTGTTTTTGTTGGTTGTTTTGTTTTTTACAATAAGCATTGAGTTGGTGCACCAAAAAGATTCATATAAAATCTAGGGGTGTGACCATACACAGATGATACACGATAATGGGTTCACTAGAACAAGAGACAAGATTATTTTTAAGAAGTCTGCAATGACTGGAAAAGTTGTATTTTATTACTAATAGTCTTTGATAAAGACGATTTAGTGATTGGGCTCTGCGTAGTCTGTGGCTGTATACAGGATAATAGGAGAAAAGAAAACTGCCGAAATTACTAGCCTTTATATTTTCTACAGTAGGTGTGCACGGAATAGCCTACCATAAGCTAATATAACTACAGACAGCTAATTAAAGAGCTAGTCTAACACAAGGGGGTAACTACCATAATGCCAACAATGCAACCGAATTGGGGCCCGTTGTAGCCTTGGTACACCATTGGTCAGTAGGCTAATAGCCAGAGCTGGCAAGTTTCACAAACGTTCAAGGTGAGATTATGTGTTTTGGGAGCAAAGCGAGGCCTTTGGTCCTCTCCCCAACAGAAATACATTTTTTGCAATTTAAAAAACTGTGTCTTGCAATTTTACATAGCCTATTATTGACCAGCACAAGTAGAAATGAAAACATTTGGAAAATCTAAACATTAAAATAAATCTAACATTATAGATTAGTGTGGACATTCCATGCCCTTTTTCACGTTGTTCCTTGAGGTCTCAATGCAATAGTTGACCACCTTAGGTGAAAATACCACATACAGTAGATTATGTGAAACAACACCGTATTATGACAATTTATTCTCTCTTCTCAGTCGGTTTATCAGTGACTGTTTCTCCAAATACAATGAGCCACTGCTCACCCCGCCCTCTCTTCTACGTACAGTAGTGTGCTGAAGTAAGGTCAGATGCTTTGCTACTCTGCTATGACACAGTGGTGCAAACATATCGGTTTGAACCACAAGCTCCTTTTAAATTTTCCCAGTGTTTTCAAGGGGTTAATATTGCGCATTTATTCCGCCTCACCTTTCATACTCCAGGATTTTGGGGGAAGAATGGGGTTCATTTTTGTTCATCTAAAAAACTTTGGCACATTGGCATGGCCACAGTGCTTCTATATAGAAACCAGTCACTTTTCTAAATCACATATTTCTCCGCCTCTTTTCCTTTCTTATGGCCATTACAGACCAGGACATTAATAGTCCACTTTGAAAGGCATAACTAATTCCAAACAACCAGAAATATTTTAGAATTACTATTTTATGACAAATAAGATTATATGGTTTTAGTTATAACATTTTAATGAATATTGTAAAAAAAAAAAAAAAAACATTTCTGCTGAGGGTCCCAGAACTGCCCGAGCACTCTATTATTATTAATATTATTATTGATTTAGAATGGCCTCAATTTGATATAGGCTACAACATATTACTGTAGAACAATTTAGCAATCAGGAATCAGATTCCCTCCATGTTGATGTCACGCTCGGATGTTTACGTAAACTATTTGAGACAGAAGATTAACCTACGTGGATGAGATGATGGATGCGTTTACTTGTTATTTGGGCTGAATATGCTGAATAGACATTCGATACTGTATTACTTGCAGTACTTACAGTTTACAATGCATTCACTGTACTAAGTTGTGATTGCTATACATTTTTATTGCAAAATGCGTTTCCTACTATATTAAACTCTTTTTCTACATGCTCTGGACTCTGTGTTCCCAATGTATTGATGTGGTGTTAATGAATGCTCTGTAGTGTTTTATATATTGACTGGCTGTGTGTTTATTCTGAAAGCACTGTTTGATTTTTAGAGACAGATTTAGTTTTGTATTTAAGGTTTTGAGAAAATTGTTTAAGGTTTCAAGAAACGTGTCTTAGCAAGGAAAACTGAAAACAATATTGTAATGCACAAAGCAATTTACAACTTTAACATCGAAATTCATGTACATCCCATTTAGGGCTCAGGACTGCTATCTTTTCTCATGTAATACTGTTCTGTTTATTGATATTTTGTGCTAACTATATTTTCATGCATTTTAAAATGGCCTTTAAGATACAAATCACAAGATTAGAAGCAGTATTTTATAAATATGAGTCACATAAAATCTAGCCTGGCATAACCAGACTTCTTGAATAAGACACAGTGTTAACAGTCGTTGCCATTAATTGGGAGTCAACCTCTGGTTCATTTTTACACTATTGGACAGCATTTAACCAATCGGCGATGTTACAACTGTTTTGATTGCCTCATCTAGCTCTTCCACCATTTCAAAACACTACCCCACCCTGATTGGTTCCGCCAGCAGGGTGGTTGTGAAAAAGCTAATGCGAACAGGGTTTCTAGACTATACATTTTTTAGACTATATTTTTAAAAATGTATCTGAGATAAATAGCAGGCAGAGCCAAACTACATAAAAACAGCAGAGAACAATGAGAGCCACGAAGGCTAATCAATCTGACGTGGCATTAGGGTAAAAAAAAAAGAAACGTAGCATTAGAGAAATACTAATCTGTAGAATTTAAAACAAATTCATTACAGTACCTTTCTGCCCAAACAAGACATCCTCTCATAGATGGGTGTACCTTCCAAGCCTTATGCTAAGCCCAGACCAGCGAGTGGGTGAATGTACCGGTTAGCTAGCTGTTGCAGTGCTGTTCCTGTGCCAGGCCCACTCGCTGCCGTTTCATTGAAGCGGCGAAGCAGACGACAGCAGCTTGTTCCCACTCGGACACCTCCTCTACCAACCTCTGGTGAGCCATCACACCCTTCTCCTCTCCCACCTTGTTGTGCTACAGTAGTTCGGCCTGTCTTGCCCAGGATGAGCTGGCTTGCCTAGCTGTTAACATCTTTTGATTCGCTTCTGTCCACCCGTCTGTCCATCTAAAAGCACACTGTGCGACCAATGTTGCTCATTCAAACTAAAAAAGGACAAAGTCACACATTGTGGTTTGTTCAGGCAGAAGACACCAATATTTTCTCATGTTAACCTTCTAATAATATCATCATCTGCCTTTGAACCCAACTGCACATATTCTGTTCTTGTTTGTCACATTTTGTGACCTAATCCTTTCCCCACGAAAGGCTGATGTAAAACCAGCTCAGCTATTTCAGATACATTTTAAATTAGCTGTTCTATATACAGCAGGTGGGTGGAAACAGAAAATTCAGTTTCTATTGATCTAAATAAGAGATTATGCAAGCAGCTCACCAGAGAGAAAATGTTTTTAAAAAATGGTATTGATTTATCCCTTGAGTAAAAAGTAGAGTAAGTAAAAAGAGTATGTTTATCAAACTGGCAAAATCATAATCATGTTCATACCTAATGCTTGCTGTTGTGTAAAAAGATAAGTAAAACATAGCTTCAATGCATGATGCAAATACAATATTACCTCCAAGAGGGACATTGTTTTTCATTCAAAGGGCACAGCCTTAGAAGCACTGTCTAGTGTAGCACTTGACTCGAGACCTTTTTGACTCGAGACTCTTTTTGAAGGTCTCTGTCTCGTTCAGGATTTTACTTCAAAACCAGTCAAAACCACAGCTGCATGAATCATTATTTCTGCCCGGTGCATGTCTAATCATAATTATTGTGATTTGGATGTAAAACGTTGTGCTTCAAAAAGAGATGAATGAAGTAGTATAAGGCTAAGGATTAACCAAAAATGGATCAAAACCAACATTTAGAATGAATTTAGCTCATGTCTGAATCCTGTCATTAATACTTTCCAATGCGTGCATTCAACTGTATTACCATTAAAGAAAATACTACGTCATGTTGTGTGCCTCCGCTAGGGTTGGGCCGATCGCCCATGGCTGTCATCGCGTGTAACGTTCTGTCCATCCGTGGTCCCCGTCTTGTCACTTCCTGCGTTCCCTGTATGTCTCTGACCTGTTCCATCACTCCCTGCCCTGGTGTTTCCTTAGTTAGTTCCACCTGTGTCTGAGTAAGCAAGTCTCATGTCTATCACCTGCCCCTCGTTGTTGATGTCCGAAGGTCGTGTCTTGTCTATTTGTGTATATAAGGCCCAGCGTATTCTCCAGTCCTGTGTCGGTTATTGTGTCTATGTACATGCTGTATCTTTTTGTTGTATCAGAGCTCTGACTGTGCGTCGTGCATTTGGGTCCTCACCTCCACTCAGCATTACATCGTTAGAAAAATAAAAAAAGGTTTTCAAAAAGTGGCAAAGCAGCGACTAAGATATAAATATCTACTGAAACAATGCTATAATAAGCTTTCCGTTAAAGGCTCACCAAATTGCTGTGATCAGGATCACCTTCTCTTCCCCTCCCTCTCAAAGACACACGCACGTACATCACCACGCGGGTCCGCAAGCACCTCGAGAAACTCTTCAATTCAATTAAATTCTGTGTTTGAACAAACAAAAAATTGACGGATGTTAACATTGCAGAAAAACTATTTTGGTGAACAAAGGTAACACCAATAGTTCGTTTAATCACGCAAACTCAACCTCGACAAAACAAAGCTTCTCCACCTACTGGCGAAAGAGTGGACCTGTCTATCACCCTTGAGAACACCACAGTGTCCTCCTCTCCTACTGTAAAGAGTCTTGGCGTTTTCCTGGACAGTCAACTATCATGCGTAGCAAACATCTCTGCAACAGCTTGTACGGATTCTCACTCTACAATGTCAGAAGAATAAGCTGTTCCTCACAAGGGAAATGAGGAACAAGTCCTGGTCCAAGCTCTGGTGATTTCACGCCTGGACTACTGCAACTCTCGGTTAACCGGACTACCTGCGTATTGGTTGCATACAATTGCCTGGTGGATGAGCTGTCCAACAAATGTTGACATATACAGTATACTGCATTGCATGTAAGTCGCTTTGGAAAAAAGCATCAAATGCGCCAAATGTCGTATATGTAATGCAGTGCTATGATATTTTACACACTATGAGCACACTACATATCTACCAATCCTTTGGAGATGTCCTGATGTTCCACATTTTATCATGTCATTCAGTGTAGGACTTGCACTGGTCCGGTCTTGGTCGTGACTATGTCTTGCCATGCCTTGGACTGTCTTGACTCTGTCTCGACTCAAATTCATGGTCTTGTCTCGGTCTCGATACTTGGTTTAGGTGGTCTTGACAACAACACTAGCATTGTCATCCTCTGACATAAATAATATAATAAAATCTACCCTTTCCTCCCTTCTTGCAAATATTAGAAAGGTCATCAAATGTTCAATTGCAATTTTATTAAATAAACTCAAAAATAGCTCTTCCACTCTCATCTCCACTCAGTTTACCTTGCAGAATTCGGCCTGCTTTCCCCAGCTTCAACCGCTTCTGTCATACCTCATTTCTCACCCATCTCCCCGCACCTCTCCGACAGGAGACATGGCTTTAACGTCGCTGAATAAGTCATGTCTGTAGCTGTGCTTTTCAAGATCAACTGCTGCCCTGACAGATTTGTGCCCGACGCCTAAAGTGCAGCTAAGAGGCAGCAAGCATTTTACAACAGTGGCGAGGCAGTGAGGACACCACTCCCGAGAAGATGAAGCAGGAAAAATGATGTAGATAAAACAGAAAACAAGGCTTGGGGAAATTAACAAAACATCAACAGCCAGCCATACAGAAGGGATCTAGCGCAGTAAGAATGTTGAATTATTACATTTCTTTTCTTATACCAGGCTCAGACCTGACATGACTTTTAGTCTTTCAGGATGGTCACCATGTCAGATTAGACAATGTGCCATAAATTTTAGCCTATCTTAACCAGCTATAGCATACTCACTGAGTTGCTTAAGTGCTTCTGCTATTTCTCACCAACACTAAACTTTAGTACTGTTATCCTACCTCAACGAAATGTCAAAACGGGGCCAGTTGCCACCGCTCAACCAACTTTCCTGAATTAACTTGTTCCACCTAACAGCAGCCATGGCTAGCCATGTGAGATCATGATTGTCTCGCGATGCTAGCTATTGCTGCAGCCAGGTAGAATATATCCTGTTCCATCCCGCCTTGCTAAGAAAACTGTAGCCAATTTACATCATTGTTGATACGAGCGGTGTTCGCCGCTTTGTTTATATTACTATTTACGGAGCCAGGGCTGTGTGGAAGTATCAAATTATTTGTTCAATACGCACAGAGAACAGTAACCTAGAAAAATGATATTTGTTATTTGGAGTGAACGAAGTGAAGATATTTGAATATATTTGTTGACTTTGACAAAAAAATCTTAGATTATTTTAGATTTAGCTTGCAATAGTTGACTTTACCTTTAAGCTTCTCTGCACTCTGCTGCTGCCATCACATGATACACACCTGCAAGCACTGTAGACATTGTCCAATGCCAAATATGTAGACATCGCCCAACCCTAATGTTTACTGAGAGAGCACAATGGTCTCACCCTCTACTCTTAGCATGTCAAGAGAAGGCCTTCTCAAATGTAAGGCCACTCTCTCTCCCTGTAGGGTTCTTAGCCAGGACTATGTCTGACTATATTCTAATATTTAAAGCCCATTCATATAGGCATTGTAGTAGGTTTAGCTGTTATATATATAGAGTATATTCATTTGACAATGGGTAAGATATTAATGCTACATATTGGCAAAAATAGAGGGACACAATCATTTGGAGTAATTAGCGATAATTTCTTATATCCTGGCAGTAAATGTATTTGTTTGATAAGGACAAATAGATAATCTGTCATTTTCAATCTTTCTTTATAAGAGCTATACTGAAATGTGCTTGCAAGTGTGTACAGCGAGTTAACAGGAACAGCTTTGGCCCACTGTTATATCTCTGACCTCTTAAAACCTTAAGGGCCTAAACGCCCATATGGGCCCTTAGACACCTGTACAGAGGCCTTCTGGTCGCTAAATCTGGACTGAAGACAGAAAGAAAACTATGCCTTTGGCTTTAGGGTAGCTAAACTTTAAAATCGGTGTCACCTTTTAAGTCCCGCAGATTTCTGCAGAAATGCTTCTATACATTATTTTTCTAAAAGCTTCCCTTTTATCTGTATAACCTTGATTCTGCCACTTTAGCCTGGATTGTGAAACACGCACGATTAAAGTTATCATCACAGGGTATGACTCAAACAATGCAAAACAGCTACGTTAGTCACACTGCGGCAGCGAGCCGGGCGTGATGGAGATGCGGAAGCTGATGAATAATAGCCGTAGCGTGCTAAAGTAAACCGCTTCCACACGGGGACAAGCCCACGAGGTTTGACACTTTTGTGCACCAGAGGAAACAGAATGACAGAGAATGACAGCTCCAGACAGATGACGTCAGGGGAATATGAATGCGGGGAAAAGGAGCGGAACAGAGTGAGAGGGGGACCATTAAAGAGTGATAAACGCATTGCAACCGAAGCTGAGGGGAGGAACTCAGCAGAGGCGACGGTGCATCTAGAGGACTCCATCCTTGACAGAGGATAGAGTGGGGGTGGGGGGGGCGTCCTGCAGGATAAATGCCTGCAGGGGGCAACAGGGGACACAGGAACAGTGAAAAGGTCGGGATTGCGGCGTGTGTGCAATAGCAAGTGTGTGCGCGTGTGGCTGGACCATTGCCGTAAATTTTGTATGGCAAGGTAAGCTGCCATTCCTTGGGATCAGCTTTAATAAAATAATGAATAGGATTTAACTTGTATCGCCATATAATGGATTATTATTATTATTATTATATAGGCCTTAGCCTATGTAGCTAATCGCATATGCGTAGGAAACGCAGCCTGCGGGTAGAACACAGGGAAGAAAAGATTGTAACTTATTTTGAAAGCGTGATGTAGGTGCTAATTGGGCGCTACTGGCAAAGCACGCTTCCCTCGGATCAAGACTGCCTTACTTCTCGACAGAATGTCTGATTGGTTGGTAGAACAAGTTATTGCACCAGCTTTAAACTTGAGGTCATTAACGAGTAGGTTTTGGATGAGGTAGTCTAACGTTTAGTCTCATTGTTAATCAATCAATCAATCTTTATTGATATAGCACTTTTCATACAAATTCATGTAACACAAAGTGCTTCACACTACAACGTCATTAAAAACAATACAAAATTTGTAAAAGCAATACTATATATAAAAAAAATAGTAATACCACCACTCATGTTACACTCATCATCCCAACCCTCCAATCACAAACAAACATCGGGAGTCCCATTCCCACCATCCCCAAAACACAAACTACCAGGGACCCCAGACCCGCTCCCCAGCCACCTCAATCTCAGTCAGAGAATGGAACCCCGTATATGTATATGTAATGCCTTTTGTATATGTCTCTTGTTGTTTCAGCTGGAGGTGGCTTCATAGCCTTAACTTCAGAATACTCAAAATAGGCTATTAGAATATTCAGTTATAAAATCTTTTGAATCCTTTTATAACTGGGAAATATGTCTATATTGTTTAGTGTGGGAATGTAAAAAGATACATTTCCATGTTAAATTTGTATAGCATCATATTTGGAAATCATGTTTGGAAATCAGCTCTTTTGAACTGTGACTAGATCTTATGTAATTTCTCTGACTATCATACCGCCCCATAACTTGATGGAGGTGCATAACTATTCACCAGAATGCAGGAAATGTGTTTGATGCTAAAAGTTAGCATCAGAATACGTATCCCCTTAACAAACAAATAAAACCCGATTTCGTTGACGTCATGTCAACTTGCCCTACCTTAGCTTTTGATGAAACCACGCCCATGGGCAGGACACGCAAAATGTCAGTGACATGGCGATAGAGAGTGCTAGAGAAGAGAAAGGAGGTGATGCTCTGCCTTTATGTGAGAGGCTGGACGGACATGAAAAGAATGAAGAAGGTGAGAGACACAAGATTATTCATCTCAGTTGGTCCTCTGTATTTGACCCTTGCTAAATACTGTATTGAGAGCTATGGGCAGCCACTGTGTTGAGTCTGGATATCATCTCCAGTCCCGATGCCAGTGCTTTGGCCAAGGGCAATGGCAGAATACGATGATGTCACTGCAAGTCTTGTGCAGTGACTATTATCGTCGTCCAGACCTGGCTCCCTCCTTTTCATCTCTTCTAAGACTTTTCCCACTCCCTGATTCCAAATCCTTTTGGTAAAGTACACAGTCTTCTAAATACTCATTGTGTTTTCATAGAAGAGGATCCAATGAGCAAAATGGAATGTGACACACACACACACACTAGGGCTGTCCCGAATACCATTTTACAGGCTTCAAATAATTTATGATATTTGAATGAGTATTTGAATCGTTGTTCTAAAAAAAATATAAGATAAAACATTACAAACACTCAACTATAATTCATGTTTAATAACCTGTTAAAAATCAAAATCACCTATGAAGATTTATAGCATATATTAGCCAATAAGAGTGTGTGTTGAATGAATTTCCCCGCTCTCTTCTTTCAGACAGAGCCAATTGCAGTTGATTGTGCTGATGACACAGTGTCAGGCAATTCAAATTTTAACGTGGATTTAAACAGAGAGTAGGGATTAATGGGAAAACATGCATGCATAATGTGGAAAAATTTATACTCTAATCCCAATATTTATAATCGAATAGATACTAAACGAACGAATACCCAAATAATCAAGTATTTGGGGACAGCTCCAACAAACACACACACAGTACCCGTGTGTTTGTGTGCTCACCGCTGCAGTGTAGAGTATGGGCCGATCGTTTTAACCATCGTTATCGGCAGAACTAGGCTCCGATAGTGGCCGATAGCTGTGCAGACTGCACCGGTCACATAGGATCCGTACACAGTCAGTAAAGGTTATTAATTGTGTACCTGGGCCTAAAGTTATCTTTAATACAGGGTTATTTGATTATTATGAGGATAATGCGTTTGTTGGTTAAAATATTCATGCTCCTTTCATTTGTTGACACAGTTTCCTAACTTCTCAATGCAATGTAGTTGACAAGCTTAGATGGAAATACAACGTGGAATAGCCACTATGTGGAATAGCACATCCTACAACAACTCTTTAGATAATGGTCTGATTTCAGTGATGCCCTCCACGTAGCTGTGTTAATGTGAGGCTACGACTGCTTTACTGCTAGTACCGGTGCAGGCTACTCAAACGCAGTTTGAAGATAGTTTTATGGGTTTTGGACCACATATGGTTTAATTTCAGCTACTTGGAGTAGCTATGCAATGGAACAGATTTTCATTAATTTATTAGGCTAATGAATTTATGAATCTATTCATTCATTAATATTTGCTTCAAGGAGATTAAACACTTTCCCAGACCAGCAGAGGTCCTCATCGAGCCCATTTTCGACACAATTGTAGTGAAAGCTCCATTGCTTCAGAAAAGCTTCACCTCGCCACCACTACTAAGCAGCTAACATAGTAAGGTACAGTAAGGTAGCAAGTTGCAGCCTAAGGTAACTCTATAGGGAGGTGTAGAGATCACATGGTTCTAGGAGCGTTACAGTATGTGGGAAGAGTTACAGAGGAAAAACAACTGTGCTGCTCCCAATACCGGTAGCCTGTCAAGTTCGTTTGAAAACCAATGGCTGCGGAACTAAAGGCTCTTCACAATTAAATGTCTATAAAAAGAAATCCATTGCCTACATATAAACGTCTATAAATCCTTGAGGTTCGAGGTGGGATACCGTATCCTACGCTTTCACTTTTAGTGTACCAGACGGAAAAACGAAGACAACCCAAAAGGGAACACCTGTGCCTGTTGCGTCTGACGACTGATCAAATCGCAAATGCAACATGTCAAGATTGTACGCGTGCGCAAGTGTTTGCACGTGCACGCCAGTGTTTTGAGGAGCCCTCTTTGTGCGGCCGACTTGAAAGACTCCTTCCCGACAGGTGTGAAGCTACAGCGGAGTGCTACCCGCTTGTCAGACGCTCAGGCCTATTTTTAGAGGCGGAGGAGGCAGCCAGAGATATGGTTAGGCGTTCTCTCCTTCCTATCGCTCTCTCTCTCTCTCTCTCCCTCTCCCCTTGTCTTTCTCAAGTGTTAATGAGGCTTGTGGGAGCTGTGCGTTATGTGCGCACGTTGTACACGCAAGACCCAAGGGAGAAATTCAAAGAGGCATATTTTGTGGCAACGGCAAACAGTGTTAAAGCGCGATAAGTGCAAAAATAATAGGAGTCAAAAGTCGGCGATGATGATGTCAAGAATACTGTTGACAGATCACGCTGGAAACAAGGCGTGTGAGATAGCTGACTGCACCCAAATCAGGCAGCCAACAGCAACACAGCTCGTGAAGGAGCGTCACGTGTTCCTCCAGTTCCCTCTGCTGGCCATATTTTGCTAGTGAACCGATTTACTATATAATAATAATAAAATTTAAATAAACATTATTTTTAGTAAAACTGTTGCAAAATATGTATACATTTCCAGCAACAGCTAAGAATATGCAGATAATTTTATTTCCATTTGGCTGCTCACAGAACTGATTTATTTCACATAAGCACATGAGGGAATTTTCGTTAATTGGAGGCACACACCTCAGGGGAAATGGCAGGGGATTAAGACAAACATCTGGTTCCAGATAGATGATGGCACCCACACTAATCCCATTCAGCGCACGCTTAAGACAATAAGAGTGTCCCCTGTGGCCGGGTATTTCTGGCATCGCTCCATGTGATTTCAATGGAAGGATAGTGGGAGCAGTAAGTAATTCAGAGAATGAGACAGAGCCGGGGGGTGGGAGGAGAAGGCGGGGGGGATAGTGAGGAAGGAAAAATACAATACAATGGCAAGAAGAAATCAAGCGTCTCCGTTTGCAGAGAGCCTTTACTTTACAGAAGGTTGGTTTTGATAAAAAAGCCATGGCTAATTAGGGCTAATTAGTTTATATACACATACGTATAGGCAAGTATATATATATATATGTGTGTGTACACACACACACATGAAATAATTTTAACAAGGATAATCGTTACATGAATTTTTCATATCGTCCCATGCCTAAACATGACACTGCAGAGCTAGAGAGGGCCAATGAAAAGTATTTGTGCTGAATCAGGGATATACTGCATTTGCCTCTCCAATGGTCTGGATAAGTGCTTCACCAGAGGTCTTAGAAGCTAAAGCTGTGTCTACTTACTGGTAAACTAAATAGGGATCTCATTATTTATTAAATGCAGGTCAGCGAGCGGTCAAGTAGTTCAAGATTTGCTACACAATCTTAGTAACACAAGCACTGAAGCACTAGAAGGTCCTGATTTGATTGGGCTTGACGTAGAAGTTGTGATGAGAAGATGAAAGAGTCATAGGAATGAGAGGAGGGACCCAAGAAGCTGGGCGATTGGTTTCCATGGCAACCCCTGATGATGAAATAAAAAAAGCAGGCCCTTCTGGTTGGTTGTAAGTCAATGTCAACCAACCACAACTCATGTTGCACCCATGCCACACACACACACACACACACACACACACACACAGAGGGATAAGTGTGAGAGCAGTCCTAGCTGCAGGCCTACCTTGTTGAACCCTCGCTCCATACGCATTATTACACAGCTATGTGCAGACAGCAATAACATTTGCACCTGATCAGATGTGGTAATACATGTCACACTAGTTATACATTAATACTGCAAAATCCTTGTGATGAGTGCAGAATAATCACATAAAGCTGTATTCAGTAATAAGCTGGCATGAATACATATATTGAAAATGTCAGTGCGTAGCACATGCAATAACATGTGCTACAAGTGATTAAAATGTAAAGCTGCTTTTATTGTCACATACACATAGTTCTCTCCGGGAACCATCACCTTATCGTGGTGGAGAGGTTTGGGTGCCCCCATGAACCTGAGGGCTGTGTTGTCTG
>JAODTR010028448.1:0-16374 GCA_025399935.1 Amblyopsis rosae
GGGGGGGCTGATATACTGACTTATTGTCCATCTCCCCTACTGTATGTAATGTCTCAAGGGGCCTCACATAAGTACGTTATTGAACACAGTGTAAAAGTGAGCGCAGCCAGGCCAGATTAATATTCCTGTTGCTCGCTTCCCCTGTTTAAAGAAACGCTAACTGGGATAACACCTGCTTTTCAGAGGTAATAACTCTCTCCTTACGCATCTCCTCCCATTTGTTTTCACGACACACCCAATCTCCCCTCTACCCTCCCATGAATGCATATGCATGAATAGGAAAGCGCAACTTGCGATCCTGTGTTCCTTCAACAGGCAGAATAGCGTTTTAGCTATGTGCGTGCTATTCGTACATACAAAGCCATGTTTGTAAAGAAATTACGCCTAAAACGTGCTCTAACACGATAATACATAAGACCCTAAGTCTGGCATTAACAGGGTGTATGTATACTGTAGCCAAGCAATTGTGTTGAATGGTTGAAGCAACCTTTCACCTGACACTACTGCACCTGCTATGCAATGTTGCATGCTCAACACTGCGATTCATAGGAATTTCATGGATGTCCTGTGAATAGCTAGGCAACTATGAAAGCAGAACTGTGTACTCTATTGTATGTATGTGTGTTATGTTGCGTTCACATGGAACAGTGGATTAGGTGGATTAGGCTGCTCTATCTTTGTGCCGTATACTAACATGTTTGTTGGAACTGTTCCACTTTGAACCCACAGAGGTGGATTAAGTTGCTCTATCTTTGTGCTGCATGCTAACATGTTTGTTTTGAACTGTTCCACTTTGAACCCACAGAGGTGGATTAAGTTGCTCTATCTTTGTGCCGTATACTGTACTAACATGTTTGTTGGAACTGTTCCACTTTTCTCCCATAGAGGTGGATTAGGCTGCTCTATCTTTGTGCTGTATGCTAACATGTTTGCTGGAACTGTTCCACTTTGAACCCATAGAGATGCATTTGCTCTATCTTTGTGATGTATGCTAACATGAATGTTGGAACTGTTCCTCTTTGAACCCATAGAGATGTATTACATTGCTCTATCTTTGTGCTGCATGCTAACATCACTGATGGTACCTTTGGGTCCAGTGAGGGAGGCTTCGCTGGCCTTGCCTCCGTCACCACAGTGGTTCTCGTCGAAGGGCAGGCAGTGCTCGCCGGTCCCCGCCACCACCTCTGCGTTGGCCTGCAGGTCCTTGGCGCCCATCAGAGACTTGGGCCGGTAGATCCTGCGTGAGTTGGTGTCGGACACGTACAGCTGGCCCGTCACCGGGTCGGTTGCTAGGTAATAGCGGTGGGCTGGGTTGTTACTGGTCGAGGGGAGAGTTCAAGTTAAATTGGAGTTCTCTGCCAGAGATTTATTAGATGTACAGTATATGTTTACAGTTTACTGAGGAGGAGGAAGAAGAAAATATATAAATAAATAAATAAATAGATTTATCTCACTATTGTCATATTTTGTCATCATGCACTATGCTGTGTAATCTGAGCAGTTTGCAACCATAAAATAAGAGAAATTAGAATTGAATCCCCGGGGATAAAAGGAATTACTAAATTACTATTTTGTCTTTCCATTTAGAAATGGATGCCAAAAAGTATACAGACATTTTATTATATTATATTATACATATAATTAAAGTCGTCATGATTCACTTGCACACATAAAGTCAAAGTTAACTTTGTGATTAAGACTGCCGTCCCAATGCAAACTTTGCCACTTATTTAAAATAAATGTCACGCACAAATCATCCTGCTTCATGCAAAATGGAGAAAACAGAGTCCCATGAAACAAAGCCAGCAACAGCATCTATTTTTGTGATTATGAACACTTGAAAGGCAGATGGAAAAACAGAGAGAGTGTAAAAGCAAAGCCAATGAGACAATGCAGCAGGATATGAGCAGAGGGAGCTGTCAACATGGCCAGACAGAGATGTCAACTTGCAGTGTGCTAAATCATTTGTATCTATTAATATTACCCCATGAGGAGAAGCCTTTGGAAATTACTGGACTGATTAGGTTATGCTAGGCAACAACTGGTAGTCAACTCATTTACATTCATTTAACTGTCTTAAAATGGATGTTACCCATTCAGGGTGCATTAGCAAATGTGACACAAATAAGTATGTTGAAGAGAAAAACGTGTGATGGCCTGTTGCCGTGCCAGAGTAAGATAGCACAGCAAGAGGACTGAGTATGAATTTGGAAACATCAAATTGCAGTGCAATCTTCTATGTCAGTTCTGATTGAAGAAACTTAACAAACGTAAAATAGATATTTTCTAGAGCAAGGTATTTAAACATAAATATCAGTACAATAAAGCAATACCATCAATGTAATACACAATGTTTCCGTGTACTCTATGGCACCCAAGTCAAAACCACACAGCTTTAAGAGGGGACAGTAATGCAAAGGAAACATAAATGTGAAACGCAGGCAGCCAAACATCAATACAAGACAATGTGAACATATTCATAAACTATGAGTGCTTAATGCTTAAATAACGCTGACTGCCATGAGGTTGCTATAAAATCATTGATGCAAGCTCATTTAAAGGCCCCATATTGCAATGCATTTTGCAATTTCCAACTGTTTTATCCCTTCAAGCTGAGCAACTATTTCAGTAGGTGTTAATTTTAACATAGGGGACCTTTAAACAATATGTTGCCATATTTATTGACACAGACAGCACAGAGAACAATAAGACAACATGTACCCATAAATGCACATACCTGTGTCTAAAGTCTTTATTTCTTTGGGAAGGCACGTAAAGAGGAAAGGGAGGGGGTACAGAGCTGAAGATCGTTAAGAGCTGAAAGAATACTCTTAAATCCACTTGGGGATTTTATACATTTGATAATTTGTCAAGTGAATGCTCTGTCTGTCTGATAGTGCCCTAGATTTATTAGGGTGTAGCCTGATGTTTTCTTTGTGAAGGCTCATTCTAAATTACACCATTGGAGATGCCAATTTCAATTTACATGTTCGAAAAGCAGCATTCAAACAAATATATGAGCCTGAATTTTGAATTAGTTACAGAAAAAACAGGTTCCAGTAGAAGTAATGCCAAAAAAAGACAAATAAATACCAAAGCCTTTCCCATTGCAAGTGTAGAGATAAGAATAAACAAGTGATATTCTGAAAATACGTATTTTGACATAGAGTGTTCAAGAAGATCCAATATAACAGCTGCAGACAATGAATGCTTCTGAGGAGGAACTGAAGTAGTGGGGCAGGGGCTTAAAGCAACTCCAGTAGCTCTCTAATCCACAGAGAAGGCAATATGGACAGCTCCTTCCAAGAGCGATCCATTATTAGAGTAGCCATGGTGAAACCTGTTACACAGGCCACTAAATTCAGTATCTGAATTCACTTCCCTCTGGAAGCAATTCATGCTGCAGTGGAATAACCTCAGTGTGTTGAGCTCCACGTGTTCTCCAGGATGTATAGCACAAGCATGCATTATACATGTCCTATGGTGCAATTAAACCCCTTTGGCCTTTGCATATGTATAGAGTAGACTGTCTACAAAAGCATTGGTAAGCAGAAATTCTGCAGCAAGTGAATATTTTGAGGATTATGCAAAGTAGCTTTTCTCCATTTCTAAGTTGTGATCTGATGTTGTATAAGGTTTCTTTGTTAAATCAGAATCCAACATATCACACATTTCTCCTGAAGTCAAACTGAAAATGTCATCAGTTTCAGTTTAAAAAATACTTTAAATATATATTCAAAAAGTTATTGTGACTATACTTCAAAAGAAGGTAACAATATTTTGGAGATGCGTGTGAGAACAGCATCTAGGCTCCATTGACATCGCTCTAGCACAGAGCCTTGGTTTAACTGACAACTGAAAGCTGGCACTGTCAACTGCAAGACTATCATCTCATGGGCTATTGTCTAATGAACTATTGTCTCTATTCTTACATGGCATTGGACTGCAAAGTTGTATTATCCAATGAGCAGTGTGAATTGTCAGTTTTGAATGACGTATTGTGACAATATTTGTTATAATAATATTATAATAATAATAATATTAGTATATTAGTATAATATAAGTAAAATGCTAATATATAATATTAGCATTTTGCTTGGACATCTGTTTACGCAAGCTACAGTAGTCAAGGTAAATTTGAAAGAAATGAGATATAACATATAACGTTTCAACATACAGTAGATGGTGCCACCAAAAAAGAAAAGAAAAAAAAAACTGCCTGCCATTATAGCTGGTATTGTAATATTGTAGATAATTAAATGATATATCATAACAGAATACAACCTCGGAATTTTTTCTCTCTATTTAATAGTAAATATACTGTAAATGTAAGAGATATAACAAAAATAGCAGAATGCTATAAATATAAATAAAAAAAAGACATTTATTACATTATGAATAGTACAAAAATGAGAAACTGCTGCAGTGGTCTCTTAATTATTTTCTGTGGCTGTAGATCATTATCGCTTTTAACATGTCCCAGAAAAGTATTTCTATTGGACAATTATCTAATTTCACACTTAAAAAAAGAAGAAGAAAAAAAGATTAAAAACAGGATATAAAATATTTGATTTATAGTCACTGTTAGTCAGGGTCTTTGTAACTGGAGCAGCAGTTAGGAATCATATGCCTTACTCAAGGGAATTTTGGCAAGAAGTCTTATAATCTAAATGAACACAACTAGTTCTCACTTTTACCATTAGCTCAACTTACCTTATTAAGGAAAAGGTTGCAAACTATTGCAATCTAATAAACAATTTAATCCAAGGACAGTTTTCATATGTTTATCAAATGCATGTTTAAGAGGGGACAATGGCCAGTTGAACCTGGCATCTGTCATTCTGAAAACTGCCAGTTGGCTAAACGAAATTCATTAATCCGGAAAGCCAACTTGGCTGGAGAGGGTAAATCATCTCGATTACACGCGAAAGACAGGATGTCTTGCCTAATTACATAGATGGACAGGAAAGAGAAATGTAATGGGTAGTGAAACAGATGCTTTTGAAGTTTTTAAGTGTTAGCCAAAGTGTAGAGGCACAGTGCATTTTTAAATTCTGCTACTTCAAGGTTTCTCCAGCAATCTGCAAGGGTACTTGGGTGGTGATGATTGCTGAAGCTTAAATAGAAAAAATAAAAAATAATAAAAATAAATAAACAACATGTGTGCAAGCGCAACCACATGATGATAAAATATGATCGTAAAGCAGCGGTGTGCAGATGTGTTAAATGTTTAACCACAAGTGGCAAGCTGAGGCTTATGTGGGTCCCTGGTAACATTGACACTGAAGTGGGTGTCTGCAGCCAATAACGATTCTGGGTAGTTTCTCAACCAAGTGATTTCATGATCTCAGGGTAATATCAGCTGATTTCTCCAAGCCACAGTGGACGGGCATGTTACCCCAACATTAGTCTAGCGTAAAACCAACCGGCACTGTCCCTTTGAGTCACACAAGCAAAATAGGACATTTTTCTCTGAGAACCCCTAGTGGTTCCCTGACAGCATCTCACCTGAGCTCCATGACACTGGTGACGTTGCCGGACGGGTAGATGCGTCGGATGTAGTTGAAATCTCCGACGTAGAGGCTTCCATCAATGCCCCACGCCAGAGCCACGGGTGCCAGAAGCTTGTTGCCTTGGGCTTGCCCGTTGCAGCTGGGGCAGGAAATGCTCCTGCGCCGGCCGTTGCCCATCACCGTGGAGATCACTGGCGGCTGGAGAGAAATGAACTGGTTCTCCCCGCTACCTTTGTAAAGAATGCCTGGAAAACAAAAAGCACATTCCCTCTTCATGATTTGAACACGCTGCGAACATTAGTCTTTTGGTTGCCATGAGGGCAAGAAACCAGGCGAAATGTACGATTAAGTAGGGTATGGGAATCTAGTCCATCATTTCTGGCCCAGCGCTTGACGTGAGGAGCATTTACCTTGTGCCTTCTGCCGTAGATAACGTCTCCAATCACACACTTATCGTAACTAAAGCTGAAGATTTTTACAATGGTGCTGATGCCAACTACAAATCACGTCTTGGCGATCGATGTATTATGAGGTATTGTTTGTAATATTTGATGTTTTACTGTTTGACAAAAATATCAGGATATACATTTCCTTCCTTTGGAGTAGAAACTTAAAGTTTTAGTATATTTTTTAGCGTTACTCTATTATTTGCATACACCTCAAAAGACTATGACTAGCCTTTAATCGAACAACCTTTCCGCCAACATCAACAAGCCATTTTTAAAGTGCTGTGTAACAAAGCACTTGTAACTGAAATGGAGTAGAGGGTGAATACAGCAGACTAGCCAACCATCAGTCTTATTGATAGACACTAATGCGTCTATATCACGTTAGAACCACTTCTCTCGGTTTGGAAAATCATTAACAAATAGCAGCATCTTTTATGTGCCATAATGTGTTGTTAAGCTTGATAGGGGCTTGCTTTCCCCCAGTCACACCGGGGCTTTAAACATGAAAGCAGTGCGCTGGCCCCAAATAGCACAACATGCACTTCACTGACGAGTCACCACATTTGGTGAGTCACTACAGATTAATATTTTAGTTGAGAATACAAGATGTGTTTTTCCCATGGGGGGGTGGGGAAGGGTAAGGGGGGGGGGGGTGGGGGGTGGAGGAGAAACAAAACATCAAAGCAGAAAATCCTCCACCGTGTCTGAATTCAAGCCTTTGTCCTAATTAGTGGATCAATGATGCCACAAAAAGCCCCCATAATGCCGTTCTCCCTGACACTACGCCACAGGCCACTGTAACCCTTGTGTGTGCGTGAAATCGAGCGTGTCTCCGTGTTGTTTTGTCCAACCTCTTGAGTAGTTCATGCCATTGATTGAATTGATTGAGGGGATAATTCAAATGAAGGCGTGGTCTAGCGTTGCTCTTGACAGGACAAGCCGACCGATCAGTCTCTTTTTTTGGATAGCATAAAAAATGTGCCGCTAACAAAGACAAATCGGTGTGGAGGCAGCTTGGTGCATGATGGCATCGCACGCACGACCTTGGGCCGCTAATTGAACTGTGATCTGCGTGTCTGTTCACCCACGGCGGCGCTCAGGGTGTTTGCAATGACTGCATCACGCCACTGTCTGCTATACTGTGCATTCTGAAGCCAACATGTATGAAATGTATGCATCTATGAACCAGCTAGCAGACTGTACAGTGACGGTTGCTAAGCGCTCCGGTCGACAACAAATTCCTCACTAACACGGGGTAAGCTAATGTACTGTGCAAGACGTGGATCAGCTGCAGCAGAATAGCAAGCTAGCAGTCTGGCTGAGCTTCGGCTAAGGAATCCCATTTACTGCTGAGGTCATTTTGGCATGCCTCCACAGTCTCTCCCATTTACACTTCAATCAGAGTTTACAGTATACACACATGTCTTCCTGCAGACTATTAGTCGGGCTAATGGAATGCATTAAACACACTGATCAATCATCAACTTGTCTCGCACCCAATTTCATTACCTAACACACACATAATGATGTTATTCTCTGTTAGTTTCAATCCGTCATACAGCGCATGCATACACACATTACAATACCGCTGTCTGTTAGCGGGTTCAGCTCCGTGCTCGGGGGCACATCAACAGAACGCATTGCTAATGACCGGCATACGTTCTCACTTGCACGACGAGACTCTGCGCTCATTACCATATTCACTTCAAACGTCTTCCACTGAGTCATTAGCCAAGTTCACCATTAATTCATAAAGCACTAATTCGAGTCGTGTCACGGTAGGACTGCGATAATGCTGACATAACAAGGTGATTAAGCGTGTAAATGTCAGCCTGAGCTTCCATACCTGACCTAAAAGGAAAAATGGATAAGCAAAAGGAGAAAGCCAGCTAGCCTTATGCAATGTCACCTTGGTGGCACATCAAGGGTACGGAGATTGGCAGGGGAGGAAGCGTGTGTCTTAATTGCCGCCTCTCCTTCATTGCTCTCCTTTTCCAGCGTGGCTCTCTGATACAACACAGACCCCCACCCAGCAGCCAAGATAGGCTGCTAGCTAGCCCCACAGTGGAGAGTGGCTACGTGTTTGAAATACAGCAGTGTGTGTGTGTGTGTGCTGGAAGCTCCTGGTGCACTTTTAAGACTCCACTCTGCTGAACTCCGGCTGTGCCCCATATAAGAATGGGCCGTGTTACAATGGATAGAGACAAGCTGTAGATTGAGCAGAAAGCATATATACTTGTAATGGAGAGGGGAGGGGCGGGGACACTGGACTAAAGCACAGACAGCAGCAATTTGCGTTATCTTGTTCAACAGGCGCTGGAGAAGAGACAGAGAGAGAGAGAGAGAGAGAGAGAGAGAGAGAGAGAGAGAGAGAGAGAGAGACAGCTTTAGCTAAACTCCCGCCAGAGAAGATGAGAGAAAAAGACTATACTGGAATATATCTGAGCCCTTTAGATGTTGGAAGCCAAAGTCACACAGGAAGAATGATAGCAGTTGGAATTGGCCCTGTGTGGACTTGTAGCGGGCACCCACTTGCTACCATGTTGGATGAGAGCATTAGTCAAGGTTTCCAGCAGTAATGAATCGATACGCGTGCAAGCAGCTGTGCAGGCAGACAGTGATGTTTGAATTAATCTCCACGTTCCTGGCACAAGAACCCCACATGGCTCATATATCTTCCAACATCAGAAAAAGGCTGAAATGGATGAAAACTGAATAATGTCTGAATGGTGAAAATTCAATTCAAAAAGGCTGTGCCTTGCGTGGGTGCAGGCAGTGTTGCAAGACAGCGTTTGACTGGTCCTCGCACAAGCAGATCACAGCCTGAACAATGCACACTGGAGTGAGGAAGGAGCTAATAGGATTGTGGCAAGGGGCATCCATTGGAAGCCAACTAAACTGCTGAAAGACAGGGAAGATGAGATGGAAAAACATGGCTTTACTGTACTTTACGGGCAATCTGAGATTATTTTGCGGACGTTAGGGAAACAACACTGTTTGGGTTTCAAACACGAGCATCAGTAGCATCAGTTTTATTAGAATTTATTAGAATCGCAAAGGCTTTTCTTAATGGGAAATATGATTTAACTCTTCTCCTGACTATTCTACTGCAAGAGTGGATAACAAAAGATTCTGCTGGTTCGCAGGTTCGTCCAATCACATGCCAAGTATTTTTGTGAAAGCGCATGCCATTTTGAAACAGTTTCAATGGACGGCTTCCCAGACAGATGTCTCTAACAGACACAGATACTGTATCTGGAATGTCAGGTTAACAACCAACCCCTCCCTCACCTGAAACCACTAGGAGGCACCCCTGAGCATCTGTGCACATCCCTCACTACCCCGTCCTCCCGGATATGTCCATATTTGATGTTTTCCAACAAAGCAGATCAGTTTGCATGTTTTGGGAGCGCTATATACAGTACTATACGCAGTGGGACAAAATGTTGCTTTGTAAAGCCTGAAATGTATTCAGAATTATGTTTGATTCAGTCAGCTGTGTTTTAGCAGAAATTAAAATAGCAAAATAGCTTTAAGACGTTTCAAAAATCTACTACACAAACAGAACTAGGCCCCATCTCGTTAATTACTATAATTACTTTATTTATAGGTCTATCCTTCATTTTAGAAGTACACCCGGCCCTAACCTGTGACAGTTTTCAACCACAGCAACCTAATCTCCTGTGATAAAGGCTACACACGTAACAACAAAAGGCACAATTCATTTGCATATCACAGGGTAGGGGGATAAAACCCTCAGCGCATCGATGTGTTGATCACAGTCACACGCGGCAGCAAGCACACCTCCAGCTGTGATGCCGCCACACTGAGAGCTCTGGAGATGTGGGTGCTGTTACTCTGAGACAGAACGGATGAAGCACAATGCAACAGCCGCAGTCAAGCTAGACGCGCATTTTAATGTTCGTTTTACACACTCCAGAAACTTTGTGTCGCGCGACGGCTTGACAGATTGACTTCGGCTACAGTATGTGTCTGGTATTTTTCAACGACAATGTTCAATGACGGGCCGTAAACGAGTAGCATTGTCGTGTGAACATTCCCCCTATATGACAATTATGGACCATTACATACCATAATGTTATATGGAGACTAGAATAGCATATATGCAGCATTGAAATGACACATCGGTATAACATGAAGTGTAATGTTTTAACTTTATTTTGTTATTATCCCAACTGCCTCATTTGGAATAATAACAAAATAATAACAAAAATATTACAGGCTTTTATTGTTCATTATCTGAAGAAATCATAATCATCGATTTTTTAACAAAGTGACGCACCTTTAAAATATTTTATATTTAAAAGCTATAGCTAGTATTTTGTGTAGAAGAGATTGCTTTTATATTATCATTCTTTAAAGAAATTGTGTTTTTAGTCAGGCTAATACTGTTTGTGGTAATCATGTGGCAATGGTATAACTTTATGGGAGGCAATCCATTACTGTAGCAGAGTATTGGTATAGATAATATCAGGTTGACACAGGGATACTCAAACAGCGTTTTTCTGTGTCAACTGCCCAAATGTGATAAAAAAACAAAACAAGGAATGGGTTTCTCACACACATGCACAGACACATGCACGCACGCATGCACGCACGCACGCACGCACGCACGCACACACACACACATACACAATTTAGTGCAAATCCCAAGAGGTCACAGCTGGAATTGCAAAGACGCATAAACATGCTCCATCATGCTTAGAAATCCCTTAACAGCTATAGATTGTACACCACTACTGCTGGAGAGTGTGGGGAGAAAGATTATTTACTGAGTACACGGTAGATCCCAGTTCTGTAGGATTTATGGCCTATTTGGCTTTCCATACATTTCCAGCGGCTTGAGGACATGTATCGCATATTGAACGTACTGTAGAAAGATCTGGAAACTCTAACTTTGCAAAACAAACTTTTCATTTAAAATGACTGACACAATAAATGACTACTTAATGTTTCTGTGCCGTCATATAGTCCTGAGATATATAATCTGAATTACTAAAAAAATGACAGTGAAATGACTAAGTGTTGCAGGGGGATTTGAATTTATTGACTAAATCCTCTAATATCTCAAACTGGAGGTTATATATGTAAATTTGGCAGGATTTCAGTCAATGCTCCTGTTGGGAGACATTCTACATGTTTTACACAACAGCTGCGAGCAGGAGCGAATGAAGGATCGTGTTAGCAAGTGTAGTGAGTGGGTGAGACCAGTGAATTAAAACGCATATAGATGAGTATATATGTGTGTGTGTGTGTGTGTGAGAGTGAGTCGTAACTACCATGCTACATCAACAGCAACAGATGAACAAACGACTGAGAGATGAATGAAACATGACAGAGGCGGTGCAAACCGCCGCATTAATAAAGAGCAAGAGATGAAACATTGGGGATGGAAACCAGGTTTCAAAACCCGGTTCCAAACGGCACAATCACTACTCGAGCTCTGCTCAGTCCCAAGACCAGTGGGCTGTGACCTCTGTGATTTTCAAGATTAAAAGGCAAACAAATTCACTGAGACAACTGTTACACAGCTTCAGCGAGCTGATGGCGGTTTAACGTCAAAAGGGGAAACTTGGCATTCTAACAAAACACTAGCCTAAGGCTTAAATCTTATCAAATATAGCATACACACATATAGTTCTGCATGAACAGTGCTAATGAAGCACTGTTTTCTCCAGATTGCATTGCTTGAATAATATATGAATGTGGTTGAGCAAATAAGACTCTTGCATGAGACTCAAATATCTTACTCAGACGCATAACAGCTAGATCTGTTGACGATTGAACCCCTCGGCCTCCCACACCCCATAGTAATCAAGAAATGTATCTGCAGCTGTACTGTACAATACTAAACGAAGTGTGCAAGATCAATGCACAATACCTATATATCTAATGCATATCCCAAAATATATAAAAAGCGTGATATTTCCTCATGCGGTGCAAACATGCACATGCACACGCATGCACACAAACCCCGACCAGACATGATAACACACTGTGCTGTTCTTAACTATAGTCCACTTTGCATTATCTGACTTGTCAACACAAAATTGTCTTTGTCAATGTATCTTCTTACATCAAGATGTATAATAATAATAATAATATCTGACACTAAAATAACATAAAAAATGAATGAGTTAGATTCAATAAATCTGTGTGGGGGTTAAGCATGGCACAACTCCTTGTGTGCTGGAAACCTCCCCAGGGACACAAAAAGAAATCCACTTCCCAAAATAGCTTAGAAGGGCAGATTCACGCAGAGCTCTGCAGCCCAGCGTCACAGGCACTGATTTATCCCATCATTACGGTGAATGATTGGGCCTTCATACCTCTCCTCTATTATCTGCGGCAGGGATGACGAAGCATATTTCATTTTGCTCCAAGTATTTAATGCAGCAATTCAGGGTAAAGACCACCTGTCCATAACCCTAAAAGGCCACCTGTCTCTGGCACATGTGGCTGTCCACACACACACACACACACACACAGAAAGGCACAGTTTGTTCCAGACATCACTCTCAGTAAGTCTCTTACCGTTCTGGACGTCCAGAATGTGGTGCTTGTCCAACATCCATCCACCCATGTTGGATGCGTCGAGCTCGTAGCCTTGTAGAACAGCTGCCCTCTTCTCCCAGAGCACCACGTCCAAGCAGGACTCGTATTCATAGCCCACCGACACTAGAGGTGAAAGTTATGTGGAGTTATGGGAGTGAAGGTCGTCTGCGACAACGGCTCCTCGAGCATTTAGAGCCACTGCATGTGGTGGGTGAGGATACTCATTATGTAATCTCCTCCAGCTGGGACAGCTTGTACAAGCCCCGCTGGGCCTTTTACATCTCACCTGCGCATGCTTTGTTATTATGCCTCCTCACTTGTGCGCTTGCAATATATAATATAACTAAATATTACAAAATGGCTGTGAACAGTTAGCGCTCTGTTGCCATGGACTGAGGTAGTACGTTTGATCGCAAGGGGCAGTGCCAGCAAACGTGTGCTTGGTCCAGTTGTCAAAGTCAAACATGTTATAGGTTCCTCTCAACTGGGCAGATTCAATGAGCACTAATTCTGCACAGATATGCACATGCATAGACTACATTTGAAAATACCCTGCCCAAAGGTGGAGGGTTTAAAATATGTATGCATACTAGAGTACATCTTACACCTCTTGAAGGATAGTGCGTATAATAAGACTGTTAGCACAAGCTCTAGATGGAAGAAAAACTGCAGGAGGTTACATTATGACAAGGACCCCCATAATACACACACACAGGCTGTTGACCTCAATTTGATCATATTTAATCCCAATGATAGATGTCCATTAGTATTAAATTGGATAACAGTAGGACAATAAGGAATACCTTATCCTCATTGTTATACATTCTTAAAAGAGAATACATTGATGCAGTTAAAAACTCCTGAACATGCCCAGGATGCCGTAGAAGAAAGACCCTCTTTTAACAACGAATGAGATTCAAGCATCAATAACCAATTAACCTACTGTATCTATTAGAGTGTACTATAATAATCAATATCATTATTGTGGTCAGATTAAGCACATTTGTCACACATGTACTTACATTAAAACTGTCATTATACTCTAGCAGGCTTTCTCAGCCCACTGCTTCATATGCCATATTGTAGTTAAGTACACCACTGGTGAAATATTGTACGTGTAAAACAAAGAAGTCAGCAAAGGAGCAGTGGCCTTCAAAAATGCAGCAGTCTGGGATTTCACAAATTCACACCACCTGCTAAATATTGACTACTTATGGTAACAAAATAGGCCCCTCGCTAAACAATCCCCCGAGCGAGTGAGAGAGAGAGAGAGAGAGAGAGAGAGAGAGAGAGTGAGAGAGAGAGAGAGAGAGAGAGAGAGAGAGAGATCGACGGGATAAAGAAGAACAGGGAGATGTCATGTCTGGTGACAATGCCTCTTTTTTACATTTCTGACCAGATTTTATACATTATCCTATGATACATTGCATTGTTTTACTTGATTACTTGATTGTCTCTGCTGTCAATTGATATTCATAGTGTTTTAAAACGTCCATATTTATGTGTGGGCACATCACAAGGATAGTTCCAAACACAAATGGAGGAGCGACCCTATTAAAAGTTATCCTATGCATTTATAAAGTTAGGTCCTGTCAAGGCAAGTCAAGGTAAGCCTACTGTAAGGACCCGGACACTAACAGCCAGTACAGTATGGTACGGTACAGTGCAGTACAATACAGTACAGTATGTTACGGGTACACTGCAGTATTACAAGGAGCAGGTAATGGTTAGACATCTTGCTCAAGGTTGCTTGCAGCCAACTCCAAGACTCACACCTTTCTGACTGGGAGTGGAGGACCCAGAGCACTAGCTTGTCCTGCCCTGTTGCATCACAGCGGGGTACGGAGGGTGGGAGGTGGAGGGAACTCACCCACAACCTCGGCCAGGCCGTACACCTTCTGGCTGTAGGCATCCGTCTTGTCCCAGATGAAGGTGTAGGAGAGGTCGGGGAAGGCGGGGAAGGTCTTCTGGAGCTGGCGGCCCATAACGGCCACCATGAGGTGGACCTTCATCAGGCTGAAGGGAAGGCGCTCCTGGGTCAGGAGCACCTTGAGGATGGGCTTATAGCCAGCCGTCCTGGAGCTCAGGTAGACTAGGTTCAGGTCGCTGCCCGGGATGGCCAATTGCTCGTGAAGAACCTGTGGTTTGAATTTGCAGCACGTGACTCGTTTAAATGAGACGCCCTGCATCATTAAACAACGTTCACGTTTGAATTTACTGCTTTAATCTTTATTGTAGTCTTAGGCAGAATTATAAATCCAGAAAATACTGTAAGTCAATTAAGTCCACATGAAGACTATTCCATCAAATACAGGCCAAATTAAGTTCTTATTGATTCCATAAGAGCGACATGAATTAAAACATAAAAGAAAGGCCATGATTAGTTATTTCCCCCATATATTGTATGTATAAGTAATCATGGAAGGGTGAATGCATTGTAATTGTATCGTGTGTTAAATATATAATCATGGTTGCTATAGCCTTAAAGAGTTAAAGGTATACTCGCCAATAATTCCTCCTCACCTCGCTGTTTATCTCAGCTGTACATTAATGTGGGCGGGGGAAGGGTAGAGAACAGTGCCGGTCTGTCAGCACTCGACAGTTTGAAACTAGGTGTAATGCTGGATTTAACCACTGGGGTTTAAATCCAGCATGAAATTTGTTTTGAAAGTAAATGCACTTGACCTGATTGTACTTATACGACCAGTGAGGTCGTCATATACTGTTCATTCGTACAAAGCAGGTTATCAATGCCACATAATTCATAAGTATCATACGGGGCAGATAGACATCTTCCTCAATTATGTTACAGGTAAGGTGTAGGACTGCTCTGGGGCTTCAACCTACAGTCCCCTGACATAGAGTCCTACATCCAGACTATCCGGCCCTTGCGGTCATCCCCCACCAGCGTCTGACCTGGGTCTCGGGGATGATGGGGCTGTCCTCTGGGTGGGTCTTATACAGCGTGGAGAGGGGCGTGGCCACGAGGATGGGGCTGGGCCTGACCAGTCCCGTCAGGTAGCAGCCGGGAATGTGGTTCTCCTCCTTCTTCATCACCACGGCATCCATCACGTGGAACACGTTCCAGGGCACCCACACGGTGCGACGCAGGGCCGGGAACGGAGGCCGCTCGTAGACGAGAGTCAGGGACGCCCCGCCGTTCACCAGCAGGTCAAACCTGCACATGTACAAGCAGGGGTTAAGGGTCATCCCAGAGCCCACTGCCCCACTGCTCAGCGCTCATAGTGGGCCAATTAGGACAGGGTGAACATGTTTGTTAAAATAGGCAGAGTAGGATTGTGGAGCTCTGCCTGCAGTGCAATCTGTTAGAAATGCCATAGTCATGCATCAGTGAGTCCATTTCCCTGTGAGAGTATGTGCACTGGTTGATAAGACATTTTGAATGCAAAATTGGAAAATCTATCTTTCCTGTCAATCACAAATCAGTCATGAATGAGCACTAACAGTGGGCTTCACAATGGTAAACAAACAGGCTCCAGAGAGAGGGAGCAGAGGGGAGATTTGGTAGATAGTTATCATTGCAACTTTCTTTAAAGACAATACAACAAAAAAATTAGTGTTATATGTTTTTATTATTGTCCTTTTTCATCAATCTTGACAACCTCTAGGATCGACAGGGCATTCCAGTGTCAGGCCAGGAACCCGCTGAAAAGCTCACGGGATGCTGTAAAGCTACTTTATGAACAAGTTATTTTCCGGGGCTGTGGGTGAAAGAGATTAAAACCCCTAGAACGGACCAGAGTGTATTCACTGAGTTTTAAAGTGGAGACTTCAACTGTTTGGGGGGGGGGGGGGGGGGGGGGGGGGGGGGGGGG